>UESW01002910.1:0-27838 GCA_900491605.1 Calamus simplicifolius
CTTTAAATCAAACTAAAATCAAGTTCAATCGAACCATTACTCCATGATTGGACTAGATCTAACCTACATCAAGCTAAATGAAGTTCAATCTGGAGCGTTGCTACAAGATCGGGCCAAATCAAGGGCTAAATCAATTTGAATTTGGAATGTTGCTCTAAGTTCGGATTGGATCAAACTTAGATCAAACCTGAGTCAAGTCCAATTGGAAGTGATGCTCCAAGATCGGTCGAGCCAAACTTATATCAAATTCCAAAATAAGTCCAATCCAAAGCATTGCAATAAGACCAGGTTAGATCAAATTAGATCAAATTAGATCCACATGAATCAAGTCTAATTTGCAGCACTGCTCTAAGAAAAGGTTGTTGGATTAATATAGATCAAACCCAAATCAAGTCAAATCGAGAGCGTTGCTCGAGGATCGAATTGGATCAAACTTATATCAAACCCGAATCAAGTCTAATCTGGAATCTATTGTTAGATCGAATTCAATCAAACTTCGATCAAACCCCAATCAAGTTCAATTTAAAGCATTGCTCTAAGATAAGGGTGGATTAAACTCAAATAAAACCTGGAACAAATCAAATATGTAACATTGCTCTAGGATCTGATTCGACTAAACTTTGATCAAATCGGAATTAAGTTCAATATCGAGCCTTGATCTTAGATCGAGCTTGTTCAAAGCAAGATCAAAACCCAAATCAAGTCCAGTGTAGAGCATTCCTCAAAGATCGTATTGGATCAAACTTATATCAATCTCGATCGAATTAAGTGAAATATGTTGCATTCCTCCAAGATTGATTTGGTTTAGACTCAAATCAAATATGAATCAAATGCAATTTAAAAGCAATGTTCCAAGATAAGGTCAGATCAAACTTAGGTCAAACCCAAATAAAGTTCGATATGGAGCATTTCTCTAAGGTCAGGTTGGATTGCTCTAAGATGAATCAAGTTCAATATCGAGTGATGCTGCATGATCAGGTTAGATCAAACATTGATCAAGTCTAATTTTGAGTGTTGCTCCAAGATTAGGGTAGGCTCGATGAAATAATGATAATACCCAAATCAAGTTTAATCGAGAGCGTTGCACTGAGATTGGGTTTGATCAAACATAGATTAAAACCGAATCAGATCAAATCTAAAGCGTTGCCCTAAAATCGGGTTTGATAAAACAACAAACCTAAATCAAGTCTATTTTAGAGTGTTGCTTTAATATCGGGTTAGTTTAAACCAAGATGGAGCCCAAATTAAATTTAATAATATGAAGCATTGCTTCGAGATCAAGTTAGATCAAACTATGATCGAACCTGAATCAAGTTAAATTAGGAGCATTGTTCCAAGATCAAGTTAGATCAAACCCGAATCGAGTTCAATTTAGGGTGTCACTCCATGATTAGTTTAGATCAAATAAGATCAAACCCGAATCAATTTCTTAAAACATTATAATATGATCAGCCTAGATCGAACTTTGATCTCTTTTCAATCAACTCTAATCATGAATGTTGCTTCAAGATTGGGTTAATGAAACTTAAATCAAACCCGAATCAAGTTTGATCTAGAGCATTGCTTTAAATCAAACTAAAATCAAGTTCAATCGAAGCATTACTCCATGATTGGACTAGATCTAACCTACATCAAGCTAAATGAAGTTCAATCTGGAGCGTTGCTACAAGATCTGGCCAAATCAAGGCTAAATCAATTTGAATTTGGAATGTTGCTCTAAGTTCGGATTGGATCAAACTTAGATCAAACATGAGTCAAGTCCAATTGGAAGTGATGCTCCAAGATCGGGTCGAGCCAAACTTAGATCAAATTCCAAAATAAGTCCAATCCAATGCATTGCAACAAGACCAGGTTAGATCAAATTAGTTGATCCACATGAATCAAGTCTAATTCGCGGCACTGCTCCAAGAAAAGGTTTTTGGATTAATATAGATCAAACCCAAATCAAGTCAAATCGAGAGCGTTGCTCGAGGATAGAGTTGATCAAACTTATATCAAACCCGAATCAAGTCCAATCTGGATTCTATTATTTGATCGAATTCAATCAAACTTCGATCAAACCCCAATCAAGTTCAATTTAAGGGTGGATTAAACTCAAATCAAACCCGGAACAAATCAAATATGTAACATTTCTCTAGGATCGGATTCGTCTATACTTTGATCAAATCGGAATTAAGTTCAATATCGAGCCTTGATCTTAGATCGAGCTTGATCAAAGCAAGATCAAAACCCAAATCAAGTCCAACGTAGAGCATTCCTCAAAGATCGTATTGGATCAAACTTATATCAATCTCGATCGAATTAAGTGAAATATGTTGTTGCATTCCTCCAAGATTGATTTGGTTCAGACTCAAATCAAATATGAATCAAATGCAATTTAAATGCATTGTTCCAAGATAAGGTTGGATCAAACTTAGGTCAAACCCAAATAAAGTTCGATATGGAGCATTTCTCTAAGGTCGGGTTGGATTGCTCTAAGATGAATCAAGTTCAATATGGAGTGATGCTGCATGATCGGGTTAGATCAAACATTGATCAAGTCCAATTTTGAGTGATGCTCCAAGATTAGGGTAGGCTCGATGAAATAATAATAATACCCAAATCAAGTTTAATCGAGAGCGTTGCACTGAGATTGGGTTTGATCAAACATATATTAAAACCGGATCAGATCAAATCTAAAGCGTTGCCCTAAAATCGGGTTTGATAAAACAACAAACCTAAATCAAGTCTATTTTAGAGTGTTGCTTCAAGATCGGGTTAGTTTAAACCAAGATGGAGCCCAAATTAAGTATAATAATATGAAGCATTGCTTCGAGATCAAGTTAAATCAAACTATGATCGAACCTGAATCAAGTTAAATTAGGAGCATTGCTCCAAGATCAAGTTAGATCAAACCCGAATCGAGTTCAATTTAGAGTGTCACTCCATGATTAGTTTAGATCAAACCTGAATCAATTTCAATCTAAAACATTATAATATGATCAGCCTAGATCAAACTTTGATCTCTTTTCAATCAACTCCAATCATGAATGTTGCTTCAGGATTGGGTTAATGAAACATAAATCAAACCCGAATCAAGTTCGATCTAGAGCATTGCTTTAAATCAAACTAAAATCAAGTTCAATCGAACCATTACTCCATGATTGGACTAGATCTAACCTACATCAAGCTAAATGAAGTTCAATCTGGAGCGTTGCTACAAGATCGGGCCAAATCAAGGGCTAAATCAATTTGAATTTGGAATGTTGCTCTAAGTTCGGATTGGATCAAACTTAGATCAAACCTGAGTCAAGTCCAATTGGAAGTGATGCTCCAAGATCGGGTCGAGCCAAACTTATTATATCAAATTCCAAAATAAGTCCAATCCAAAGCATTGCAATAAGACCAGGTTAGATCAAATTAGATCCACATGAATCAAGTCTAATTTGCAGCACTGCTCTAAGAAAATGTTGTTGGATTAATATAGATCAAACCCAAATCAAGTCAAATCGAGAGCGTTGCTCGAGGATCGAATTGGATCAAACTTATATCAAACCCGAATCAAGTCTAATCTGGAATCTATTGTTAGAACGAATTCAATCAAACTTCGATCAAACCCCAATCAAGTTCAATTTAAAGCATTGCTCTAAGATAAGGGTGGATTAAACTCAAATAAAACCTGGAACAAATCAAATATGTAACATTGCTCTAGGATCTGATTCGACTAAACTTTGATCAAATCGGAATTAAGTTCAATATCGAGCCTTGATCTTAGATCGAGCTTGTTCAAAGCAAGATCAAAACCCAAATCAAGTCCAGTGTAGAGCATTCCTCAAAGATCGTATTGGATCAAACTTATATCAATCTCGATCGAATTAAGTGAAATATGTTGCATTCCTCCAAGATTGATTTGGTTTAGACTCAAATCAAATATGAATCAAATGCAATTTAAAAGCAATGTTCCAAGATAAGGTCAGATCAAACTTAGGTCAAACCCAAATAAAGTTCGATATGGAGCATTTCTCTAAGGTCAGGTTGGATTGCTCTAAGATGAATCAAGTTCAATATCGAGTGATGCTGCATGATCAGGTTAGATCAAACATTGATCAAGTCTAATTTTGAGTGTTGCTCCAAGATTAGGGTAGGCTCGATGAAATAATGATAATACCCAAATCAAGTTTAATCGAGAGCGTTGCACTGAGATTGGGTTTGATCAAACATAGATTAAAACCGAATCAGATCAAATCTAAAGCGTTGCCCTAAAATCGGGTTTGATAAAACAACAAACCTAAATCAAGTCTATTTTAGAGTGTTGCTTTAATATCGGGTTAGTTTAAACCAAGATGGAGCCCAAATTAAATTTGATAATATGAAGCATTGCTTCGAGATCAAGTTAGATCAAACTATGATCGAACCTGAATCAAGTTAAATTAGGAGCATTGTTCCAAGATCAAGTTAGATCAAACCCGAATCGAGTTCAATTTAGGGTGTCACTCCATGATTAGTTTAGATCAAATAAGATCAAACCCGAATCAATTTCAATCTTAAAACATTATAATATGATCAGCCTAGATCGAACTTTGATCTCTTTTCAATCAACTCTAATCATGAATGTTGCTTCAAGATTGGGTTAATGAAACTTAAATCAAACCCGAATCAAGTTTGATCTAGAGCATTGCTTTAAATCAAACTAAAATCAAGTTCAATCGAAGCATTACTCCATGATTGGACTAGATCTAACCTACATCAAGCTAAATGAAGTTCAATCTGGAGCGTTGCTACAAGATCTGGCCAAATCAAGGCTAAATCAATTTGAATTTGGAATGTTGCTCTAAGTTCGGATTGGATCAAACTTAGATCAAACATGAGTCAAGTCCAATTGGAAGTGATGCTCCAAGATCGGGTCGAGCCAAACTTAGATCAAATTCCAAAATAAGTCCAATCCAATGCATTGCAACAAGACCAGGTTAGATCAAATTAGTTGATCCACATGAATCAAGTCTAATTCGCGGCACTGCTCCAAGAAAAGTTTTTGGATTAATATAGATCAAACCCAAATCAAGTCAAATCGAGAGCGTTGCTCGAGGATAGAGTTGATCAAACTTATATCAAACCCGAATCAAGTCCAATCTGGATTCTATTATTTGATCGAATTCAATCAAACTTCGATCAAACCCCAATCAAGTTCAATTTAAGGGTGGATTAAACTCAAATCAAACCCGGAACAAATCAAATATGTAACATTTCTCTAGGATCGGATTCGTCTATACTTTGATCAAATCGGAATTAAGTTCAATATCGAGCCTTGATCTTAGATCGAGCTTGATCAAAGCAAGATCAAAACCCAAATCAAGTCCAACGTAGAGCATTCCTCAAAGATCGTATTGGATCAAACTTATATCAATCTCGATCGAATTAAGTGAAATATGTTGTTGCATTCCTCCAAGATTGATTTGGTTCAGACTCAAATCAAATATGAATCAAATGCAATTTAAATGCATTGTTCCAAGATAAGGTTGGA
Source organism: Calamus simplicifolius (assembly GCA_900491605.1). Lineage (NCBI taxonomy): Eukaryota > Viridiplantae > Streptophyta > Magnoliopsida > Arecales > Arecaceae > Calamus > Calamus simplicifolius. The sequence goes on from UESW01002910.1 coordinate 5,501, forward strand.
TCAAACTTAGGTCAAACCCAAATAAAGTTCGATATGGAGCATTTCTCTAAGGTCGGGTTGGATTGCTCTAAGATGAATCAAGTTCAATATGGAGTGATGCTGCATGATCGGGTTAGATCAAACATTGATCAAGTCCAATTTTGAGTGTTGCTCCAAGATTAGGGTAGGCTCGATGAAATAATAATAATACCCAAATCAAGTTTAATCGAGAGCGTTGCACTGAGATTGGGTTTGATCAAACATATATTAAAACCGGATCATATCAAATCTAAAGCGTTGCCCTAAAATCGGGTTTGATAAAACAACAAACCTAAATCAAGTCTATTTTAGAGTGTTGCTTCAAGATCGGGTTAGTTTAAACCAAGATGGAGCCCAAATTAAGTATAATAATATGAAGCATTACTTCGAGATCAAGTTAAATCAAACTATGATCGAACCTGAATCAAGTTAAATTAGGAGCATTGCTCCAAGATCAAGTTAGATCAAACCCGAATCGAGTTCAATTTAGAGTGTCACTCCATGATTAGTTTAGATCAAACCTGAATCAATTTCAATCTAAAACATTATAATATGATCAGCCTAGATCAAACTTTGATCTCTTTTCAATCAACTCCAATCATGAATGTTGCTTCAGGATTGGGTTAATGAAACATAAATCAAACCCGAATCAAGTTCGATCTAGAGCATTGCTTTAAATCAAACTAAAATCAAGTTCAATCGAACCATTACTCCATGATTGGACTAGATCTAACCTACATCAAGCTAAATGAAGTTCAATCTGGAGCGTTGCTACAAGATCGGGCCAAATCAAGGGCTAAATCAATTTGAATTTGGAATGTTGCTCTAAGTTCGGATTGGATCAAACTTAGATCAAACCTGAGTCAAGTCCGATTGGAAGTGATGCTCCAAGATCGGGTCGAGCCAAACTTATATCAAATTCCAAATAAGTCCAATCCAAAGCATTGCAATAAGACCAGGTTAGATAATAAGGGGCTCACGGAGGTTCTTAGTAATGGAAGCGGCTTCTTCTTTTTCAAGTTTTCAACTAAGGCGGAGCGGGCGGGAATTCTGGATGGAGGCCCCTGGTACTTCGGCGGTCGTCCGATATTCTTAAAACCTTGGAGTCCAGGTATGATATTATCCAAAGATGGATGCAAGAAGGTTCCCATTTGGGCTCGATTCTTCAATGTTCCCTTGGAGTTCTGGACTGCTGAAGGACTGAGCCGGATTGCCAGCATCGTAGGGTCCCCTCTTCATGCGGACCAGATGACTTCCTCCCTCAAGCGTCTTTCTTATGCTAGAATCTGCTTGGAGATTGGTATTGATGATCCTCTCCCTAACTCTCTGGACCTGTTATTGGAGGATGGAAGATCAGTAGAAGTTCTCATTGAATACAGCTGGGTTCCTAAGCGGTGCCCCGTCTGCAAGGTATTTGGCCATCTTCCTATAAATTGCAAGAAAATTGTTCGCCAAACCTGGGTTCCTAAATCTTCTGAAGCGTCTGCTGGGTTCTCTGCTGATGCTCCAATGCTCGGATCAAAGCCCGGTTCGGAAGGTAACAATCTTCTTGTATCTCCATCTCCACCTGTCATCCACACTGGCAACAACCAGGATCCTAAGGTCAGACGCAGCCCGATCATTCCAAAGCCGGCAGCTGGATCCTCTGTTTCCGGAGGATGCATGGTGTCAAATTCATTTGCTCTCCTCCAAGACATTGCCGATGCTACAGTCGTGTTGAATGGTGATGCTATCTCTCATTCTCCTATTCTTGCTGAGGTCTCTATTGGGCAAGATGCGGCAGGTAAGTGCACAAGCTCCCCATCTCTTCCGTATGCTGTTCTTAGTGAGCAAATTGAGGACCCTGCTGAGCGGAGGGAGAAGAGTCCTATGTTTCAGAGAGCTGCTGAAGATCCGAAATTTGACGATCCGCATCAAATTGCTACAGTAGCTACAGTAGCTACAGTAACGGGTGCAATTGCAGATCCGAAATTTGAAGACCCAATTGCTGCTGTCAATCCGTCTGCTACTGTAGCTACAGTAGATCCGAAATTTGACGATCCGCATCAAATTGCTACAGTAGCTACAGTAGCTACAGTACGGGTGCAATTGCAGATCCGAAATTTGAAGACCCAATTGCTGCTGTCAATCCGTCTGCTACTGTAGCTACAGTAGATCCGAAATTTGACGATCCGAATCAAATTGCTACAGTAGCTACAGTGCCATTGGAAAATTCCTCTGTTACTCTTGTTCGGGACTGCTCCTCCTCTGATTTTCCTCCCCCCAGTTTTGGATGTGAGGATTCTTCTCCTTCCTCGTCTCCTTCGTGCACTCCTCTTATTGTTAGGAGGCTCAATTTGATTGATGAAGTTGAGAAAAAGCATGGCAAGAGGATCAAACAGAGGAAGAAGAAGGAAAATGGTTCTGGGAACTCCCGGGGATAACCTCCTAGTTCCTTGATGATTATATTAGCCTCTTGGAATATTAGGGGCCTTAATGACCCCTCTAAGCAGTTTGAAGTTCGCAATTTGATTAAGTCTCAGAAAATATCTTGTATGCCATTCTTGAATCAAAGATTCGGCCTTCAAATAAAGCCTATTTCGAGAAGTCTTTTCTAAAGGACTGGAAGTTCTTATCTTTCTATGAAGGCTCTGGTTCTGGCAGAATTTGGGTGTGGTGGGATCCATCGAAGCTTGTTGCTGATAGATTTATCTTGCAGGATCAGGCCATCCACATCTCCTTCTCCCTGTGTAGCTTGGGTGGAAGATTCATGGCTTCTTTTATCTATGGCTCAAATGATGCAACTAATCGAAGGATTTTATGGAGCAGTCTAAAAGATCTGGCTAACTCCTTGGCCCAGCTTCCTTGGATCATTTTGGGTGATTTCAATGCTGTTCGTTATAGATCTGAGAGGAAGGGAGGAAGCTCTGGCTGGCCCTCGTTCATGGAGGAGTTTAATGATACCCTGCTTGAAATTGGGGTGGATGATCTTAGATATGGTGGTTGTCAGTTTACCTGGCACAATTCCAGGACCATTGGGCATATTTTTTTTTTTTTTTTTTTTTTTTTTTTTTTTTTTTTTTTTTTTTTTTTTTTTTTTTTGAAAGTTAAAGGTGATTTGTATTAAATAGAAAAATAAGTACAAGATAGCGGGATAAGGCCCGCAAACATACAAAGTGGAGAACATCCACCAAAAGGTTGAAGTAACCTAAGACCAAAATAAAGGATCAAGCAAGTCAAACAAAAGTGTTACATTGACCGGAGATGATTAACTCAAAAGAGAGGAGGGTAGTTGCCATCTATCAATCAACTGGAGATTAGCAGCATTTCTGGGAAAAGTTGCACCCTCCAACTTCAGCCTGACCAAGTCCATAATCTTAGAGATAATACTCTGTTCCTTTTGCGGCAAGCGCCCATGCTTGCGGGAGTTTCTTTCTAGCCATATGAAGTACAAAGCAGCACCCAAGGCAAGCCTACAAATAATAGAATGAAAAGAGACTCCTTTGATATTTCTACACAGCCACGGCCTCAGCCTTTCCCAAGAGAATGGGAAGTGCACTAAGCCACATTTCCTAGCAATGGCTGACCAAATCCGTGCAGAGAAAGGACAGCTGAAAAACAGATGATCGTGATCCTCCAAACTGTGACGACATAAGTAGCAAGCCCGCTGACAAAGAATACCATAAGAGATAAGACGGTCGTGGGTCGCAAGTCTACCTCTAATGGCAAGCCATAAAATGAAAGAATGCCTCGGAACATGATGCTTGAACCAGACTAAATGAGCCCAATCAACACGCTGGGAAGGTATCCGGAGGATATTCCAAGCCCTCTTAATAGAGAACGCGGTAGAACCTTCCCATAATACCTTATCCGAACAGCTGCAATCAGGTAAAGGCAGTGAACCAGTTTCAGATTTCAAGATGATAAGCTCAAGTGAATTCGCTGCCGGCCACCTCCAATTTCCAGCATATATGATGGCACTAACCTTAGCATCTTTGGAAAGGCCCGAGTCGGTGATAACTCTAGCATGAGAAGAAGAGCAAATAGATCCTTGAGGTCTCCATGAATCGAACCAAAGGGAGGTGCTATCGCCATTCCCCACCTTGACAGAAATGAAATTCCTCACTCTATCCCGAATCTTAAGAATTTTCCTCCAAGTCCAGGAGCAATACCAAGGGACCTTAGCCACCCAAAAATGTTCTTTATGCAGAAGATTTAGCTTAACCCAGGCAGCCCATAAGGATTTAGAGCAAGGGTTGCATAGAGACCAAATGTGCCGAGCCATTGAAGCTGCATTCCAATCCCGGATCTTCTTTATACCCAAACCCCCTTCCTCCTTTGGAGTGGTGATGGTAGACCAAGAAACTTTAGCTCCATGCCGGTTCAAGGAAACACCGTTCCATAAGAAAGCCGAAAGAATGCTTTCAATGTCTTTAATGATTTTAACTGGAAGAATGAAGTGAGCACTCCAAAAGGACTGAATACTAAATATTACCGATTGGATGAGTTGCAATCTGCCCGCGTAGGAGAGAAACGATTAGTCCAAACTTTGATCCTCCTTAAAATACGATCAACCAAAGAGTGACAATCAGAAGCTTTGAGTTTTGTGGTAATAAGAGGGACACCAAGATATCTAATTGGAAAAGAGCCAAGAGAAAACCCCATCAAGTCAGTAATATCCTTCTGGAGATGAACCGAGACACCCGATAAGAAGGTGGTGCTTTTGGAGTGATTTGGAGAAAGGCCGGAGAGAGAGGAGAATGTGTCAAGGGCATCCTTCACCACATTTATAGAGTTCAAATCTCCACGACAAAAACCATCAGATCATCTGCAAAACATAGATGTGAAATCTTGGATTTCCGGCATCTCCAATGAAATTTGAAAGAGGGGGAGTCATGAATTTTCTGATCAAGAATCCTAGAGAAGACATCCATGCATATAACAAAGAGATAAGGAGAGATAGGGTCTCCTTGACGAAGACCTTTCTTCCCATCAAAGAAACCATTGAGTTCACCATTTATAGCCACTGAATACCTTGCAGTGGACACACAAGTCCGAATCCAGCCAATGAATAACGGAGGAAATCCAAGAAGCTGCAGAGTATCCCAAAGGAAATCCCATCGAACCGAATCAAAAGCCTTCATAATATCAATCTTTAGAGCACATTTAGGGGTGGGAGAAGGAAGATGATAGCCACGAACCAGCTCCTGAGCCAATAGAATGTTGTCTCCAATAAGCCTTCCATGCACAAAAGCAGATTGTGCTTCATTAATAAAAGTAGGGAGAATTTGCTTCAATCGGGTGGCAAGAAGTTTGGTGATGCATTTGTACACTGTGTTGCAGCATGATATCGGACGGAAGTCTGTCAATTTTGAAGCATTAGGAACCTTAGGGATGAGAGCAATAGTTGTGCAATTAACCTCCTTGAGAAGCAGACCATTGGAGAAGAAATCCTTTATGGCCGCGGTGATATCATCTCCCACAATGGGCCAGGTCTTTTGAAAGAAGAAAGCATTGAATCCATCAGGGCCTGGAGCTTTGTTAGGGTGTAAAGCAAACATAGCCCCTTTAATTTCATCATCAGTGAAAGCACTGGTTAAAAACATTCTTTGATCATTTGAGAGGGCGCAATCCACATACTTAGCAAGAACATCTCCTCCATCATAATTAGTACCACATTTCTTACCGAGAAGATGAGTGTAGAATCCAACCACCTCCTGAGCAATCTGATCTTTCTCTCGAATCCAATCTCCATTTTCATTCTGGATACAGAGAATCTTATTAAGATTGTTTCTCCCTTTCATAGAGTTGAAGAAGAATGAGGTACATTGATCTCCTTCTTTCAGCCATTGGATTCTGCTCCTCTGCCTGGCGTAACTCTCTTTACCATTTAATGCCATATACAGCCTCTTAGCACAGTCCTTTTCCTTCTCAAGAACGTCCCTGCCGTGATGCCCAGCAGTAATAGAAGATTGGAAACCATCTAGCTCAGAACGAAGAGAGGTAAGTTCACCATTGATGATTGCATTCTTTGTCCTACTCAGTTCTTTCAATGCCATTTTAACTAGCTTCAGTTTTTTGTAAACTCTGAACATAGAGTGGCCAACAACAGGGGTGCTCCAGATCTTTTCAATTAACGGATTGAATTCATCAAATTCCGTCCAGAAATTGAAGAATTTGAAAGGACATTTGTAAAGAGGATGACTAATCCCAAGATTCACCACCACAGGAGAATGATCAGATAGCCCGAATGGAAGAAATTCTGCATACGATTGAGCAAAGGATTGATGCCACAGAGAATTAACAATAGCTCTATCCAATTTCCTAAGGATAAGCCCCGTCTGTCTAGAATTGTGCCAGGTGAATAGGCCCCCAGTGAACCGTAGATCCTCCAGCCCAGCTTCAAACAAAGTATCGTTTAACTCTTCCATGTAGCAAGGCCACTCAAGACTACCTCCTTTCCTTTCATGTTGAAATCTGATAGCATTGAAATCCCCCATAACAATCCACGGCAGATGGGAATAAGAAGTAGCTTGCACCTTCAGATTAGACCAAAGCTGTCTTCTAGCAATGACATCGTTAAATCCATAGACAAAGGAGACAGCAATATTAACTCCAGATTTTTGAAGAGTAAAATAAAGGTGGATAACCTGGTCAAATTTGGAAACAACAGCAGCCTGAAGAATGTTTGGATCCCACCAAATCCAGATCCTGCCGGATCCAGATCCATCATAAAAATTTTCACAGTGCCAGCCGTTGAGCAAAGTCATTTGAACCTTATCTTTATTGGAAGCATTAATCTTAGTTTCTAGGAGAGCTATACAAGAAAGCCTATGAGATTGAACTAAGTGACGAACCTCCGATTGCTTTGTAGGATCATTTAGACCCCGAATATTCCATGAAGCAAACTTAATCATTTGGGATTCTTGTAGAGCTTCCCTCTGGAATTACCAGAGCAACCGATCTTCTTCTTGTCCTTCTTCTTCCTACCTAGCTTTCCTTCAACTTCATCAATCATAATGAGCCTCCTAGCCAAGAGAGGAGTGGGAGATGAAGACGAGGATGGGGACAAAACCTCACTGCCCACAATGGAGGAAATGGCATTCGGTACAGAGGGGGAAACAGAGGAAACAGAGGAAATGGCGTTCGGTACAGTAGAAGTAAGCGGATCGTCAAACTTCGGATCACAGGCTCCTGTATAACTCGGATCTGCAGCAGCATCAAACGGGTCACCAGCTCCATCACTAATCGGATCCTCAACAACAAATGGATCCACAACTACAGTACAAATCGGATCGTCAAGCCTTGAATCTTTCGGATCTGCAGCTCCCGCTATCGGATCCTCAGCTAAAGGGACGGCCCGATCATCCAGCGAATTGAGAGCAGCAAACTTGTTGACGGAGCTGCACAAATCACGCGCTGGAGAAGAAATCCTTGGAGCAACCATGAAATTAGTTCCAATCTGAGCCGTGGAAGGAGGAGCAATCTGAGCCATGGGAGGAGAGGAAACAGCCGAACGACTGTTCCTCACAAGCTGACAATCCCCATCCGAAGCAGAATTTGGATTAAGTTGAGAGGATTTAGGAATCCATACTTGATGACTGAACTTCTTGCAGAGAGAAGGAGGATGGCCGAATTCCTTACACACAGAGCACCTCTTTGGAATCCAGTTATACTCAATTTTGATCCCAGAAATGCTGCCGTCTTCCAATTCTAAATCAAAAGCCTTAGGGAGGGAAGCATCTATGTCAATCTCAATGCATATACGGGCGTAGCTCAAACGCCTAAGAGAGGATGTCATCTTATCTGCATGCAGAGGCTTCCCAACCATACTGGCAATGTAACTGAGGCCTTCCTCCGTCCAATACTCCAACGGAACATTATAGAAGTGAGCCCAAACAGGAACTTTCTTGCAGCCCTCCTTTGAGAGATTCATACAAGGAGACCAGCGTTTTAGAAAGATTGGTCTGCCTCCAAAATGCCAAGGACCCCCTTCCAAGGCTTCAGCAACTCTAACTGGATCAGAGAATTTGAAAAAGAAGAATCCATTTCCATTACACAGAACCTCTGTAAGCCCAGACTTCTCCCAATGCCTCTGAGCACACGCTTGAACCAAAGAGAAAGGCAGCTTGTCAAGGAAAAAACCCACAATTGTATTTTGCCAGATAGGAACTCCCTTACGTGCCACTGAAGCAGGGAGCTTAATCCTAACATTTCCCTCAAAATCCAAGATCGCCGGCTTTATGTAAGCAAGCTCCATAGCAGCCGGACAGTCCTTTACAAGAGAGGCCCAGGAAGAATGAGCACAAACAGGACCCGCTGCAGTCCCATGAACAGGGGAAGAAGGAGCCTTCGGTAGAGGAACAGGGGAATCCACCTTGACGTCAGCACTTGGAGACGGGCGCGATCGATTTTGAAAACAAGAGCTAGCAGATGTTTTTGAAAACTCGGCAGCATTAATTAGAGGCGGAAAGCACTGGCCTCTAAGATCCAAATCAGAAGCAACCTGCTGCGAATTTGAAAAAGCCCCAGAAGGAGGGACAGAAGTAGACAACAAGCGATTCGGATGTGATAGATTGGAAGGACGGACCGGATAAAAGGATGATACCTGGTACGGCCGAGAGCAAGTAGATGAAACGAGGCCAGGCTTCAGCGCTAGATCGGGCAAGGAGGAACCAGCACCGAGATCATTAAGCGCAGAAAACTCCCAATCAGCAGCAAACAGAGCACAGCTGGAAGGCTCACCATAATCCTCATCCAAATCATAACTCAAAGCACGAGCGATGGGATCTTCAAGTTGCCGGGGGGAAGAAAATCCATCACCCAGGGGAGAGAGCGCATCAATCGCTCGGCAAGAGCCTCCATCACCAAAACTAGAAGAGGACGGAGTAACAATGAGTGGAATAGAGATGGATGAGGAATCGAAAGAAACCTCATCCCGCTGTATGCCAAAAACCGGCTTCTTTGAAACAGAGGCCGAAGCAGAGCAATCGCCAGCCGAAGAACGCAACCCGGGAAGACCCGCCATGCCAGATTGACCCAGATCACCGATCAAAGTTAACAAACAAACTTAAAAACCAAGATTGATGATCTCCCATAGGACCAGCAAGCAACCAGATGAACATGCAAGAGAGAAGGAACAGAGCAGAGAGTTTCTCTCTCTAGAACCCCAGAGCTTCTCTCTCTAGAACCCCTCCAACCAAATGTTTTCAGGACCATTGGGCATATCCTCAGGAAGTTAGATAGAGTTCTGGTTAACGCAGGTTGGCTCAACTCCTTCCCCAACTCTTCAGCTGAATTTATGCCATATGGTGTCTCTGATCATTCAGCGGCAGTGGTGAAGATGGAGACCTGCATGCATAGCTATATCACTCCTTTCAAGTTCTTTAATCACTGGGCTGGCTTTGAGGAATTTTTACCATTAGTTGAGATGATCTGGAGCTCAAGGGTGGAAGGGCATGCTATGTTCAGAGTGTGTAAGAAGCTGAAGTTGATGAAATCTGCTTTAAGGAATCTGTGTAAAAGGAAGAATGAGGCCTGTTATGGGGACCTGGCCTCTTTTCGTTCTGAGCTTAATGCTCTGCAAGCTGAATTAGCTACGGGTAATCAAGCGGCTGATCTTATTGATAAAGAGAGAGTCTGTGCCATGAAACTTAGCTTAGCTTGCAAAGGCAGGGAATGTTTGCTCGGCAGAAGAGTAGAATTCAATGGTTGCGGGAAGGGGACCATAACTCTTCTTTCTTCTTCAATTCCATCAAAAGTAGGATCAATGTTAACAAGATATTGAGCATACAAGATGATTCGGGAGTTTGGATCCATGACAAGCTGCAAATCAGCCATGAGGTGGTCGAGTTTTACAAGGGGCTGCTGGGCTCAGAGTGCTCTATTGCCTATAAAGGTATTGACTCACTCAAGCCTTTTGTGAACCATGTCCTTTGCTCTAATCAAATAAGGAATTTGGGTTCTCCTTTCTCAAAGGATGATATCAGGAAAGTTATTTTCAGCCTTCACCCAAACAAGTCTCCCGGGCCGGATGGTTTTAATGCTTTCTTCTTTCAGAAGACGTGGCACATTGTAGGTGATGAGGTGACTTCTGCTATCCTGGACTTCTTTGCTAATGGATTGCTTCTAAAGGAAGTTAACTGCACCATTATTGTTCTTATACCCAAGATCCCAAATGCCTCTAATCTGAAGGACTATAGGCCGATTTCCTGCTGCAACACCATTTATAAATGCATTACTAAGCTGATTACCAATCGATTGAAGGAGGTTCTCCCATCTTTTGTCAATGAAGCTCAAGCCGCTTTCGTCCATGGTAGGCATATTGGCGATAACATCTTGATGGCTCAAGAGCTTGTTCGTGGATATCATCTACACTCATCATCCCCTAAATGTGCCCTCAAGATTGATCTAAGGAAAGCTTTCGACTCAGTTAGATGGGACTTTCTTTGGGATTCTTTGAAGCTTCTTGGCTTCCCTTCCATTTTCATTGGTTGGATCAGAAGCTGCGTCTCTTCAGCTAAATTCTCTGTGGCCATCAATGGTGAGCTCAACGGGTTTTTTGAAGGAAAAAAAGGCATCCGTCAAGGTGACCCTATCTCGCCTTACCTATTTGTGATCTGCATGGATATCTTCTCTCGGATCTTGACCTCCAAAATACTAGAGTGTCCTTCTTTTACATATCACTGGAGATGTAGGAAATCTAAGATTTCTCATCTTTGTTTTGCTGATGATTTGATGATCTTTTGCCATGGTGATCTTCCCTCTATTATGGTTGTGAAGGATGCTCTCGACACCTTTTCCTCTCTCTCGGGTCTTACCCCTAATGCTGCCAAATGCTCTATTTTTCTATCAGGAGTTAAAGACCCTATGCAACAAGAGATTTTGAATTATCTGGGATTTCCTCTTGGTTCATTTCCCATAAGATATTTAGGGGTCCGCTCATCTCAACCAAACTCTGTGCCAATGATTGCCAAGCTCTAGTTGATCGAATCTTGGGGAGGATTAAAGTCTGGACAAACCGCTTCCTCTCTTATGCTGGTAGAGTCCAGCTATCCAATCTGTTCTATTCAGTATTCAGTCCTTTTGGTGCGCCCATTTCATTCTTCCAGCCAAAGTCACTAAAGCTATTGAAAGCATCTCTCGGCTTTTCTATGGAGCGGGGTGTCCCTGAAGAGTAGTGGAGCTAGAGTTGCATGGGCAGATATCTCTACTCCAAAGGCGGAAGGTGGGTTGGGAATCAAGAAGATTAAAGACTGGAATGTTGCCTCCATGACTCGCTATATATGGCTGTTATGTAACCCTTGCTCTTCCTCCTTATGGGCTGCTTGGGTTAAGTTGAATCTGCTGCATAAGGAGCATTTCTGGGTTGCAAAAGTCCCTTGGAACTGCTCTTGGACTTGGAGAAGGCTTCTTAAAATCAGAGATAGAGTCAAGCCTTTCATCTCAGTAAAGGTTGGGAACGGTGACAGCACTTCACTGTGGTTTGATGACTGGAGACCTCAAGGCCCTATCTGCACATCCCCATACGCTAGAGTTATTGTTGACTCGGGTCTCACTGTTGATGCAAAGGTTAGTGACATTATTTCTTCTGGCCAATGGTTGTGGCCTCCTGCTAATTCAGCTGAGCTTATTACTCTAAAAGAAGATTCAAGATCTCTTGATTTGCCCCAACTGTTCTCATAGTGACAGAGTGATGTGGGATGGCTCTAATGTTTTCACAGTCAAAAAAGCTTGGAATGTCTTACGATCTCCTTCGCGTCGGGTTTCTTGGGCCCATTTGGTTTGGTTCAAGCATCATGTTCCTAGGCACTCTTTCATCCTATGGCTTGCTATCAGAGGACGGCTCCCTTCACAAGACCGGCTCTTATCCTTTGGGTTGATTAGTAACATGAAGTGTTTCTTTTGTCTTGAAGATGTGGAAGATCACAATCACCTTTTCTTTGCCTGCTCTTTCTCCAGTCGGGTTTGGTCTGCTATTGCTTGTAGGTGTGATCTTTTGCAGTTTCCCTCTGCTTGGGAGACTCTATGGCCGAGGCTGTGTGGTACTCTCAAAGGGACTTCGCTCATTTCTATTATCAGGAGGATTGCTTTGGGAGCTACCATCTATTATTTATGGATGGAGAGGAACTCTCGAAACATGGTCGTATTCATCATAGTGAGCAAAGAATCATTAGTCAAATTATGGACACTATCAGGCATAAGTTGGAGGGATCCGAATTTCCCCTTAATACGCCAAATCTTCATTTGATTCAAATCTGGCACCTCCCCGCTTCTCTGCTTCGATGAATCCTTGGGAGCTTGTGGGTTTGTGATGCTGTTTTGGCTTTGTAGATGTCGATCCCTTGGGAGTTGCTTCACCGTATGGTGATTGTCCGTTTCTTTGGCTGTTTTTTTTTCTCCCGGGTTGTTGCCCCGGGGTTTGTACTTATTTCATCCTTTCTTTATTAATATAATTCACCTTCACTTTTCAAAAAAAAAACCAGGTTAGATCAAATTAGATCCACATGAATCAAGTCTAATTTGCAGCACTGCTCTAAGAAAAGGTTGTTGGATTAATATAGATCAAACCGAAATCAAGTCAAATCGAGAGCGTTGCTCGAGGATCGAATTGGATCAAACTTATATCAAACCCGAATCAAGTCTAATCTGGAATCTATTGTTAGATCGAATTCAATCAAACTTCGATCAAACCCCAATCAAGTTCAATTAAAGCATTGCTCTAAGATAAGGGTGGATTAAACTCAAATAAAACCTGGAACAAATCAAATATGTAACATTGCTCTAGGATCTGATTCGACTAAACTTTGATCAAATCGGAATTAAGTTCAATATCGAGCCTTGATCTTAGATCGAGCTTGTTCAAAGCAAGATCAAAACCCAAATCAAGTCCAGTGTAGAGCATTCCTCAAGATCGTATTGGATCAAACTTATATCAATCTCGATCGAATTAAGTGAAATATGTTGCATTCCTCCAAGATTGATTTGGTTTAGACTCAAATCAAATATGAATCAAATGCAATTTAAAAGCAATGTTCCAAGATAAGGTCAGATCAAACTTAGGTCAAACCCAAATAAAGTTCGATATGGAGCATTCTCTAAGGTCAGGTTGGATTGCTCTAAGATGAATCAAGTTCAATATCGAGTGATGCTGCATGATCAGGTTAGATCAAACATTGATCAAGTCTAATTTTGAGTGTTGCTCCAAGATTAGGGTAGGCTCGATGAAATAATGATAATACCCAAATCAAGTTTAATGGGGGACTTCAATGCCATTCGCTTCCGCCATGAAAGGAAGGGTGGTTCTTCTGAGTGGCCCTGCATCATGGATGAGTTTAATAACTCTCTGTTTGAAGCTGGCCTGGATGATCTTCGCTACGGCGGGTGTTTCTTCACCTGGCATAATTCCAGATTGACTGGGCACATTCTTAGGAAGCTGGATCGAGCACTTGTTAATCCTCCATGGTTCAACTCCTTCCCTCAATCTACTGCTGAATTCCTACCTTATGGACTCTCAGATCACTCCCCGGCAGTTGTTGATCTTGGAATGAAGTTCCCTCTATTCAAATCACCCTTCAAATTTTTCAACTTTTGGTCTGAATTCGACAAATTTCTCCCATTAATTGAGGATATCTGGAGCACTCCTATTGCTGGATATGCAATGTTCAAAGTATACAAAAAACTTAAACTTGTTAAATCGGCATTGAAAGCGCTGAGCAAGACCAAGAATGAGTTGATTAATGGTGATCTTACTGCTCTTCGCAACGAGCTGGCTGTTCTTCAGTCTGCTGTTGCTGCTGGATCAAATGACCCTGACCTATTGATGAGGGAGATGGACTGTGCAAAGCGACTATCTCTTCTCACTAGGGGGAAAGAGAGCTATGTAAGGCAGCGAAGCCGAGTTCATTGGTTGAAAGAAGGTGATCGCAACACTGCTTTTTTCTTCAACTCTATTAAAGGTAGAAACAACGTGAACAAGATTCTCTGCATTCAAAATGAAAATGGGGATTGGATTCGGGAGAAGGATCAGATCTGTAATGAGGTGGTTCGATTCTATATGCATCTTCTTGGCAAGGACTGTGGATCCACTTATGATGGCAGCGGGATGATCAATTTCTTCAAGGACCGCACTCTTTCTCCAGATCAAATTTCTAACTTATGCGGCGATTTCTCGGATGATGTTATCAAAGCTACTTTCTTCGGACTTCATCCTAACAAAGCTCCTGGCCCTGACGGTTTCAACGCCTTTTTCTTCCATAAGACCTGGCATGTTGTTGGACCGGACATCACTGCGGCCATCAGGGAATTTTTTACTAATGGAGTTCTTCTCAAGGAAGCTAATTGCACTACAGTTGCTCTCATTCCTAAGTTCCCAATGCCTCCAAATTAAAGGACTTCAGACCTATCTCTTGCTGCAATACGATCTACAAATGCATCTCCAAGCTCCTCGCTGATCGTCTGACAGAAGTCCTTCCATCTATTATATCTGAAGCTCAATCGGCTTTTGTGCATTCTAGGCATATCGGTGACAACATTTTGATGGCCCAGGAGCTTGTTCGAGGATATCATCTCTCATCAAGCAGCCCGAGCTGTACTCTCAAAATTGATCTTATGAAGGCCTTCGATTCTGTGCGTTGGGACTTCCTGTGGGATTCTCTCCGCCTTCTTGGATTCCCTGCTATCTTCATTGGATGGATCAAGGCTTGTGTCTCTTCTGCCAAGTACTCAATTGCTATTAATGGGGAACTTCATGGTTTCTTTGAAGGGAAGAAAGGCCTCCGCCAAGGTGATCCGTTATCTCCATATTTATTTATCATTTGTATGGATGTCTTCTCTCGGATTCTTGAGCTGAAAATCAAATCCTCCACGTCTTTCAACTATCATTGGAGATGCCGGAAATCCAACTTAACCCACTTATGCTTTGCGGATGATTTACTGGTCTTTTGCCATGGGGATCTTAATTCCATCAATGTGGTTAAGGATGCTCTTGATACTTTCTCCTCTCTATCGGGTTTAACCCCTAATAGTTCTAAAAGCTCCATTTTTATCTCGGGTGTGACGGCTCCTTTGCATCATGAGATTGCGAATTTCATTGGTTACAATCTGGGCAAATTCCCTATCAGATATCTTGGGGTTCCTCTCATTTCCTCCAAACTTAAAGCTCTTGACTGCCATGCCTTGGTCGATCGTATTTTGAGGAGGATCAAGCTCTGGACCAATCGGTTCCTCTCCTATGCTGGGAGGTTACAACTTATTCATTCGGTTCTCTTCAGTATCCAGACTTTTTGGAGCTCCCATTTCATTCTTCCCGTCAAAGTCATCAAAGATATTGAAGGTATTCTATCGGCTTTCTTATGGAAAGGCTCTTCCTTGAACCGCCATGGTGCTAAAGTGGCCTGGTCCGATATCTCTTGCCCGAAAGTTGAAGGAGGGTTGGGAATTAAAAAGATTCGTGATTTTGCTGCCTCCATGACCCGTTATATTTGTGGCTTCTTTGCCAGCCTTGCTCTAATTCTTTGTGGGCTGCTTGGGTCAAGAGGAACCTGCTTCATAAAGACCACTTCTGGGTGGCCAAAGTGCCTTGGAATTGCTCATGGACCTGGAGGAAAATTCTAAAGCTTAGAGATAGTGTGAAGGCTTTCATCTCTGTTAAAGTTGGGAATGGTGAAGATACCTCGCTTTGGTTTGATTCTTGGAGACCCCTTGGACCTATTTGTTCTTCCTCAAATGCTAGAGTTATATCTGATTCAGGTCTTGGGAAAGATGCTAAGGTCAGCGCCATCCTTTCAGTAGGGGGGTGGAGATGGCCGGTTGCAAACTCTGTGGAGCTGATTGCTTTGAAAGAGGCATCTTCATCTCATCCCCTCCCCGATTGCAGTCTTCAGGATAACACTCTTTGGGATGGTTCACCGATCTTCTCCATTAAAGGTGTATGGAATCGTATCTGGTCTTCTTCTCAGCGAGTGGATTGGGCTCATCTTGTCTGGTTTTCTCACCATGTGCCTAGGCATTCCTTCACTCTGTGGCTTGCTATTAGAGGTAGACTTTCCACCCAAGACCGACTTCTTTCTTTCGGGATTCATAGTCAATCCTCTTGTTTACTGTGCCAAAGCCATTTGGAGAATCATAATCATCTGTTTTTCAACTGCCCATATTCCACCCGGATTTGGACCTCAATTGCTCTTATATGTGGCTTGGAGCACTACCCTTCTTCATGGGAGCTTTTGAGACCTTGGCTCTCTAAAATCACCAAAGGATCATCTCTTCACTCCATTATCTGCAGATTGGCAGTGGGAGCCTCAGTCTACTTCATTTGGTATGAAAGGAATTCTCGCAAGCATGGGAAATTACATATTAATGAAGCAGGGATTATTTCAAAGATAAAGGAGTCGGTCAGAATGAGTTTGGATGGAGCTCAGATCCCGGAAACGAATCTTAATCGCCAGCTGATTTATCGTTGGCACCTCTCTCTCCCTCATTAGATTATTGCTGATGATTTACCTTCGTAGCTCATCTTATGAGTTCTGTTGTTAGGTTCTGGATGTAATCCGGTCTGATTACTTTTGAGGTCTCTACCTCTTGCTGGATGTATTCCTATCGTTTTCTTTTGAGGTCTGACTTTCTTTGAGGTCTCTACCTCTCCTCGGGCTTTGTCCCGATCTTTTGTACCTATTACAGCTAATCAATACAATTCACCCCTTTTAACTTCAAAAAAAAAAAAGAGAGCGTTGCACTGAGATTGGGTTTGATCAAACATAGATTAAAACCGAATCAGATCAATCTAAAGCGTTGCCCTAAAATCGGGTTTGATAAAACAATAACCTAAATCAAGTCTATTTTAGAGTGTTGCTTTAATATCGGGTTAGTTTAAACCAAGATGGAGCCCAAATTAAATTTAATAATATGAAGCATTGCTTCGAGATCAAGTTAGATCAAACTATGATCGAACCTGAATCAAGTTAAATTAGGAGCATTGTTCCAAGATCAAGTTAGATCAAACCCGAATCGAGTTCAATTTAGGGTGTCACTCCATGATTAGTTTAGATCAAATAAGATCAAACCCGAATCAATTTCAATCTTAAAACATTATAATATGATCAGCCTAGATCAAACTTTGATCTCTTTTCAATCAACTCTAATCATGAATATTGCTTCAAGATTGGGTTAATGAAACTTAAATCAAACCCGAATCAAGTTGATCTAGAGCATTGCTTTAAATCAAACTAAAATCAAGTTCAATCGAAGCATTACTCCATGATTGGACTAGATCTAACCTACATCAAGCTAAATGAAGTTCAATCTGGAGCGTTGCTACAAGATCTGGCCAAATCAAGGCTAAATCAATTTGAATTTGGAATGTTGCTCTAAGTTCGGATTGGATCAAACTTAGATCAAACATGAGTCAAGTCCAATTGGAAGTGATGCTCCAAGATCGGGTCGAGCCAAACTTAGATCAAATTCCAAAATAAGTCCAATCCAATGCATTGCAACAAGACCAGGTTAGATCAAATTAGTTGATCCACATGAATCAAGTCTAATCCGCGGCACTGCTCCAAGAAAAGGTTTTTGGATTAATATAGATCAAACCCAAATCAAGTCAAATCGAGAGCGTTGCTCAAGGATAGAGTTGATCAAACTTATATCAAACCCGAATCAAGTCCAATCTGAATTCTATTATTGATCGAATTCAATCAAACTTCGATCAAACCCCAATCAAGTTTCAATTTAAGGGTGGATTAAACTCAAATCAAACCCGGAACAAATCAAATATGTAACATTTCTCTAGGATCGGATTCGTCTATACTTTGATCAATCGGAATTAAGTTCAATATCGAGCCTTGATCTTAGATCGAGCTTGATCAAGCAAGATCAAAACCTAAATCAAGTCCAACGTAGAGCATTCCTCAAAGATCGTATTGGATCAAACTTATATCAATCTCGATCGAATTAAGTGAAATATGTTGTTGCATTCCTCCAAGATTGATTTGGTTCAGACTCAAATCAAATATGAATCAAATGCAATTTAAATGCATTGTTCCAAGATAAGGTTGGATCAAACTTAGGTCAAACCCAAATAAAGTTCGATATGGAGCATTTCTCTAAGGTCGGGTTGGATTGCTCTAAGATGAATCAAGTTCAATATGGAGTGATGCTGCATGATCAGGTTAGATCAAACATTGATCAAGTCCAATTTTGAGTGTTGCTCCAAGATTAGGGTAGGCTCGATGAAATAATAATACCCAAATCAAGTTTAATCGAGAGCGTTGCACTGAGATTGGGTTTGATCAAACATATATTAAAACCGGATCAGATCAAATCTAAAGCGTTGCCCTAAAATCGGGTTGATAAAACAACAAACCTAAATCAAGTCTATTTTAGAGTGTTGCTTCAAGATCGGGTTAGTTTAAACCAAGATGGAGCCCAAATTAAGTATAATAATATGAAGCATTGCTTCGAGATCAAGTTAAATCAAACTATGATCGAACCTGAATCAAGTTAAATTAGGAGCATTGCTCCAAGATCAAGTTAGATCAAACCCGAATCGAGTTCAATTTAGAGTGTCACTCCATGATTAGTTTAGATCAAACCTGAATCAATTTCAATCTAAAACATTATAATATGATCAGCCTAGATCAAACTTTGATCTCTTTTCAATCAACTCTAATCATGAATGTTGCTTCAGGATTGGGTTAATGAACATAAATCAAACCCGAATCAAGTTCGATCTAGAGCATTGCTTTAAATCAAACTAAAATCAAGTTCAATGAACCATTACTCCATGATTGGACTAGATCTAACCTACATCAAGCTAATGAAGTTCAATCTGGAGCGTTGCTACAAGATCGGGCCAAATCAAGGGCTAAATCAATTTGAATTTGGAATGTTGCTCTAAGTTCGGATTGGATCAAACTTAGATCAAACCCGAGTCAAGTCCAATCGGAAGTGATGCTCCAAGATCGGGTCGAGCCAAACTTATATCAAATTCCAAAATAAGTCCAATTCCAAAGCATTGCAATAAGACCAGGTTAGATCAAATTAGATCCACATGAATCAAGTCTAATTGCAGCACTGCTCTAAGAAAAGGTTTTTTTTTTTTTTTTTGAAAGTTAAAAGGGGTGAATTATATTGATTAACAGTAATAGGTACAAAACATCGGGACAAAGCCCGGGGAGAGGTAGACCTCAAAGAAATCAGACCTCAAAAGAAAACGATAGGAATACAACCAGCAAGAGGTAGAGACCTCAAAGTAATAAAACCGGATTACATCCAGAACCTAACAACAGAACTCATAAGATGAGCTGCGAAGGTAAATCATCAGCAATAATCTAATGAGGGAGAGAGAGGTGCCAACGATTAATCAGCTGTCGATTAAGATTCGTTTCCGGGATCTGAGCTCCATCCAAACTCAGTCTGACCGACTCCTTTATCTTTGAAATAATCCCTGCTTCATTTATAAGTAATTGCCCATGCTTGCGGGAATTCCTTTCATACCAAATGAAGTAGACTGAGGCTCCCACTGCCAATCTGCAGATAATGGAGTGAAGAGATAATCCTTTGTTGATTTGACAGAGCCAAGGTATCAAGAGCTCCCAAGAAGAAGGGTAATGCTCCAAGCCACATAGAAGAGCAATTGAGGTCCAAATCCGGGTGGAATATGGACAGTTGAAAAACAGATGATTATGATCCTCCAACTGGCTTTGGCAAAATAAACAAGAGGATTGACTATGAATCCCGAATGAAAGAAGTCGGTCTTGGGTGGAAAGTCTACCTCTAATAGCAAGCCACAGAGTGAAGGAATGCCTAGGCACATGGTGAGAAAACCAGACAAGATGAGCCCAATCCACTCGCTGAGAAGAAGACCGGATACGCTTCCATACACCTTTAATGGAGAAGGTCGGTGAACCATCCCAAAGAGTGTTATCCTGAAGACTGCAATCGGGGATGGGATGAGAAGAAGATGCCTCTTTCAAAGCAATCAGCTCCACAGAGTTTGCAACCGGCCATCTCCAACCCCCTACTGAAAGGATGGCGCTGACCTTAGCATCTTTCCCAAGACCTGAATCAGATATAACTCTAGCATTTGAGGAAGAACAAATAGGTCCAAGGGGGCTCCAAGAATCAAACCAAAGCGAGGTATCTTCACCATTTCCAACTTTAACAGAGATGAAAGCCTTCACACAGTCTCTAAGCTTTAGAATTTTCCTCCAGGTCCATGAACAATTCCAAGGCACTTTGGCCACCCAAAAGTGGTCTTTATGAAGCAGGTTCCTCTTGACCCAAGCAGCCCACAAAGAATTGGAGCAAGGCTTGCAAAGTAGCCAAATATAACGGGTCATGGAGGCAGCATTCCAATCACGAATCTTTTTAATTCCCAACCCTCCTTCAACTTTCGGGCAGGAGATATCGGACCAGGCCACTTTAGCACCATGGCGGTTCAAGGAAGAGCCTTTCCATAAGAAAGCCGATAGAATACCTTCAATATCTTTGATGACTTTGACGGGAAGAATGAAATGGGAGCTCCAAAAAGTCTGGATACTGAAGAGAACCGAATGAATAAGTTGTAACCTCCCCGCATAGGAGAGGAACCGATTGGTCCAGAGCTTGATCCTCCTCAAAATACGATCGACCAAGGCATGGCAGTCAAGAGCTTTAAGTTTGGAGGAAATGAGAGGAACCCCAAGATATCTTATAGGGAATTTGCCCAGATTGTAACCAATGAAATTCGCAATCTCATGATGCAAATTAGCCGGCACACCCGAGAAAAAAATGGAGCTTTTAGAGATATTAGGGGTTAAACCCGATAGAGAGGAGAAAGTATCAAGAGCATCCTTAACCACATTGATGGAATTAAGATCCCCATGGCAAAAGACCAGTAAATCATCCGCAAAGCATAAGTGGGTTAAGTTGGATTTCCGGCATCTCCAATGATAGTTGAAAGACGTGGAGGATTTGATTTTCAGGTCAAGAATCCGAGAGAAGACATCCATACAAATGATAAATAAATATGGAGATAACGGATCACCTTGGCGGAGGCCTTTCTTCCCTTCAAAGAAACCATGAAGTTCCCCATTAATGGCAATTGAGTACTTGGCAGAAGAGACACAAGCCTTAATCCATCCAATGAAGATAGCAGGGAATCCAAGAAGGCGGAGAGAATCCCACAGGAAGTCCCAACGCACAGAATCGAAGGCCTTCATAAGATCAATTTTGAGAGTACATTTCGGGCTGCTTGATGAGAGATGATATCCTCGAACAAGCTCCTGGGCCATCAAAATGTTGTCTCCGATACGCCTAGAATGCACAAAAGCCGATTGAGCTTCAGATATAATAGATGGAAGGACATCTGTCAGACGATCAGCAAGGAGCTTGGAGATGCATTTGTAGATCGTATTGCAGCAAGAGATAGGTCTGAAATCCTTTAATTTGGAGGCATTGGGAAATTTAGGAATGAGAGCAACTGTAGTGCAATTTGCTTCCTTGAGAAGAACTCCATTAGTAAAAAATTCCCTGATGGCCGCAGTGATGTCCGGTCCAACAACATGCCAGGTCTTATGGAAGAAGAAGGCGTTGAAACCGTCAGGGCCAGGAGCTTTGTTAGGATGAAGTCCGAAGAAAGTAGCTTTGATAACATCATCCGAGAAATCACCACATAAGTTAGAAATTTGATCTGGAGAAAGAGTGCGTTCCTTGAAGAAATTGATCATCCCGCTGCCATCATAAGTGGATCCACATTCCTTGCCAAGAAGATGCATATAGAATCGAATTACCTCCTTACAGATCTGATCCTTCTCCCGAATCCAATCCCCATTTTCATTTTGAATGCAGAGAATCTTGTTAACGTTGTTTCTACCTTTGATAGAGTTGAAGAAAAAAGCCGTGTTGCGATCACCTTCTTTCAACCATTGAACTCGGCTTCGCTGCCTTACATAGCTCTCTTTCCCCCTAGTGAGAAGAGATAGTCGCTTTGCACAGTCCATCTCCCTCATCAATAGGTCAGGGTCATTTGATCCAGCAGCAACAGCAGACTGAAGAACAACCAGCTCGTTGCGAAGAGCAGTAAGATCACCATTAATCAACTCATTCTTGGTCTTGCTCAGCGCTTTCAATGCCGATTTAACAAGTTTAAGTTTTTTGTATACTTTGAACATTGCATATCCAGCAATAGGAGTGCTCCAGATATCCTCAATTAATGGGAGGAATTCGTCGAATTCAGACCAAAAGTTGAAAAATTTGAAGGGTGATTTGAATAGAGGGAACTTCATTCCAAGATTAACAACTGCCGGTGAGTGATCTGAGAGGCCATAAGGTAGAAATTCAGCAGTAGATTGAGGGAAGGAGTTG
>UESW01002910.1:28180-52673 GCA_900491605.1 Calamus simplicifolius
TTGTGATAGTGAGATGGAAGATCTGGTCGTTTTTGGAGACAACACTAGCATTAATCATTTTAGGATCCCACCAGACCCAAATTCTACCAGAGCTATCCCCATCATACAGATTGATGCTATTCCAGCCCTTAATCATACACTGTTCGAATTTCTCCTTGCTACTAGGCTTAATCTTAGTCTCAAGCAGAGCTAAGCAACAGAGCTTTTGAGAGTACACAAAATGCCTGATTTCCGAATGCTTAGACGGATCATTAATGCCCCGAATATTCCAAGAGCCTATCTTAATCATTTGGGTTAAAGGAGAGATTCCTCTGGAACAAACCATCGGGACATCCAGGCAGATGTCGGATCGGTGGAGGCGAGGAAAAGAGGAATCCTCACGTCCAAAACCGGGGGATGAAGCAGAGGAGGAGAAGTCCTTAACAAAAGAAACAGAGGAATTTCCAATTGACACTGTAGCTACTGTAGAAAATGCATTCGGATCGTCAAAATGCGGATCTTCCACAGCTCCTGTGCCAGACGGATTATAAACAGCAATTGGATCAACATCCGGAACTGTAGCTACAGTAGGTACTGTAGCTACTGTAGCAACTGTTGTCGGATCGTCAAGTATAGGATCCCAAAATACTGTAGCACTCGGATTATAAACTGCAAACGGGTCAACATCCGGAACGGTAGCTAATGTAGGTACTGTAGCTACTGTAGCAACTGTTGTCGGATCGTCAAATATTGGATCCCAAAATACTGTAGCAGAGCATTCATAAGATGGGATGAAGATGCAGAGCTTTGTGGGATGAAGATGCAGAGCTTTAGAGGGAGGGGAGAACATATTCAACACAATACAAGAGGAATTTTGAGAGTGAACGAGGTGACGGACCTCCGAGAGCATTGAGGAATCGTTGAGGCCCCGGATGTTCCAAGAAGCTAGCTTAATCATTTGGATGACTTTGAAGACTTCCCTCTGGGATTGGCCAAACATCCAATCTTCTTCTTGTCCTTCTTCTTCCTTCCCAGTTTCATCTCCACTTCATCAATCATAGTGAGCTTCCTAGCAAGGAGAGGGGTACTGGATGGGGACGAGGAAGGGGAAGAAATCACGCTGACGACGGGAGAAGAGTACCCGTGAGCAGAGGATTCCCCAACCAGAGGAGCAGATGAACAACCCACAGGGCCATCGAAGAGCACAGGGACAACAGGAAGAGGAGCATTAGAATGAAAATTGGCAACTTCTGAAGGGGGACCAGCAGCAGTAGTAGACGGATCATCAACCTGAAGCAGGGGATCAAAAGAATTCGAAGCACTGGTAGGAGCTCTGGCCGAAGAGGGTCCTCGATTGTCGGCCGGAGAAGTTGCTGGACCATGCTGAAAGGTGGGAGGAGGCCCAAAATTATCCTGAAATCCTAGGCCAGCAGCCTCCGAAGCAGAAGATTTAGTTCCAATCTGAGCCGTGGAAAGAGGAGCAATCTGAGCCACGGGAGAAGAGGAAACATCCGAACGACTGTTTCTCATAAGCTGACAATTCCCATCCGTAGCAGAATTTGGATTAAGTTGAGAGGATTTAGGAATCCATTCTTGATGACTGATCTTCTTGCAGAGAGTAGGAGGATGGCCGAATTCCTTACACACAGAGCACCTCTTTGGAATCCAGTTATACTCAATTTTGATCCCAGAAATGCTGCCGTCTTCCAATTCTAAATCAAAAGCCTTAGGGAGGGAAGCATCTATGTCAATCTCAATGCATATACGGGCGTAACTCAAACGCCTAAGAGAGGATGTCATCTTATCTGCATGCAGAGGCTTCCCAACCATACTGGCAATGTAACTGAGTCCTTCCTCCGTCCAATACTCCAACGGAACATTATAGAAGTGAGCCCAAACAGGAACTTTCTTGCAGCCCTCCTTTGAGAGATTCATACACGGAGACCAGCGTTTTAGAAAGATTGGTCTGCCTCCAAAATGCCAAGGACCCCCTTCCAAAGCTTCAGCAACTCGAACTGGATCAGAGAATTTGAAAAAGAAGAATCCATTTCCATTACACAGAACCTCTGTAAGCCCAGACTTCCCCCAATGCCTCTGAGCACACGCTTGAACCAAAGAGAAAGGAAGCTTGTCAAGGAAAAAACCCACAATTGTATTTTGCCAGATAGAAACTCCCTTACGTGCCACTGAAGCAGGGAGCTTAATCCTAACATTTCCCTCAAAATCCGAAATCGCCGGCTTTATGTAAGCAAGCTCCATAGCAGCCGGACAGTCCTTTACAAGAGAGGCCCAGGAAGAATGAGCAGAAACAGCACCCGCTGCAGTCCCATGAACAGGGGAAGAAGGAACCTTCGGTTGAGGAACAGGGGAAGCCACCTTGACGTCAGCACTTGGAGACGGGCGCGATCGAATTTGAAAACAAGAGCTAGCAGATGTTTTTGAAAACTCGGCAGCATTAATTAGAGGCGGAAAGCACTGGCCTCTAAGATCCAAATCAGAAGCAACCTGCTGCGAATTTGAAAAAGCCCCAGAAGGAGGGACAGAAGTAGACAACAAGCGATTCGGATGTGATAGATTGGAAGGACGGACCGGATAAAAGGATGATACCTGGTACGGCCGAGAGCAAGTAGATGAAACGAGGCCAGGCTTCAGCGCTAGATCGGGCAAGGAGGAACCAGCATCGAGATCATTAAGAGCACAAAACTCCCAATCAGCAGCAAATAGAGCACAGCTGGAGGGCTCAACATAATCGTCATCCAAATCATAACTCAAAGCATCAGCGATGGGGTCTTCAAGTTGCCGGGGGGAGGAAAATCCATCACCCAGGGGAGAGAGCGCATCAATCGCTCGACAAGAACCTCCATCACCAAAACTAGAAGAGGACGGAGTAACAATGTGTGGAATAGTGATGGATGAGGAATCGTAAGCAACCACATCCCGCTGTATGCTAGAACCCGGCTTCTTTGGAACAGAGGCCGAAGCAGAGCAATCGCCAGCTGAAGAAAGCAAGCCGGGGAGACCCGCCATGCCAGATTGACCCAGATCACCGATCAAAGTTAACAAACAAACTCTTTTGATTCCCTTAATTTGATTTCTGATCAGACTGCAGCTATGGTGGACAATGCTGTGTTTGTTGATTCATCAGGGGTTGAGGCCATCGCTGCTGGTTCCTTTGTTTCGGGAGGCTGCGATTCTTTGAACTCTTTTGCTCTCCTACAAAACACTTCTGTTACTCATGCTGATCGGAAGATTGGTGAAGCCTCTATCCCTCTGAGTCTTGCTGAGATCTCTGCAGAGCCTGGTGATGATGCCAAGGGCATATGCTCTTCTTTTCCGGTGATTGTGTCGGATTGTCCAAGCCCTTCGGACTCTCTCATTAATAAGGTTGATCCTTCTTCTCCTTCGTCCTACTCAAGTACTCCTTTGCTGGCTAGGAGGTTAACTATGGTTGATGAGCTCGAGAAGATGCAGGGCAAGAAGCTGAAGCTGAAGAAGAAGAAAAGGAGAGCGGGGAACTCCGGGGGGTCGGCTTCCAAATGATTAATCTTGCTTCTTGGTTCAGTCAGGGTCTCTATGATCCTGCTAAAGTTACGGATTCTAGCTTCTTGGCTCTTTCTCAATATCTCCCTTGTATAGCTCTTCTTGAATTTTTCTGGCCGTCAGGTTGCCCTGTTTCTCCGTCTGCTGCTCCTCCTGGTGTTGCTTGGGGGGATTTGGTTTTTTCGTCGGTTCTCTTGGTTGCTTCTCGCGATGGGGGAGCATTTGGCTCTATTTCTTCTCGTTGTTCGTCCGCATCAATGAAGAAGAAGGATCGGAAGATGTTTGGATGTTCAGGGATTCCAAGAGCTGAGCATTCCCCTGCTTCTATTGAGAAATCGATTGCGGATCTTGACGATCCGATCGATTCAGTCTGTGTGCCGCTTCCGGATTCTGACGATCCGTTTTCATCTGCTACAGTAGCTACAGTAGTTTCCGACCCGTTATTTGACGATCCGATTACTATTGCTACTGTAGCTACAGTAGCTACAGTATTTTCCAACCCGCAATTTGACGATCCGATTTCCTTTGCTACAGTAGCTACAGTTTTGATTGTTCCGAGTGCCAGTTCCCCTGTTTCCTCTGTTCGGGACTCTTTCCTTTCTGCATTGCCACCTTGCAGGAAGCTGAAGCTGATGATGATGAATAGGAGAGCGGTGAACTCCGGGGGGTCGTCTTCCTTGGATCCTTGATGATTAATATCGCCTCCTGGAATATTAGGGGTCTAAATGACCCCTCCAAACAGTTTGAGGTTCGCAATTTAATTAAGTCTCAGAAGTTAGCTTGCTTAGCAATTCTTGAAACAAAGATCAAACCATGCAATAAAACTTTCTTTGAGCATTCCTTATTGATAAACTGGAAATGTGTTAGCTACTATGATGGGATCGGCTCGGGTCGGATCTGGGTGTGGTGGGATCCATCCAAACTCTGCGCTGATTGCATCTCCTTGGAGGATCAAGTCATTCATATTTCCTTCTCCTTGAGTAGCTCTGGGGAAAATTTCTCTGCCTCTTTCGTTTATGCTGCAAATGATAGTCCTTCTCGGAGGTCATTATGGAGCAGTTTGAAAGTTCATGCTAGATCTGTTGCCCATCTGCCTTGGATCATCCTGGGTGATTTTAATGCTGTCCGTTACAGATATGAGAGAAAAGGTGGTAGCACTGGATGGCCTTCTATCATGGAAGAGCTGAATGATTTAGTTCTTGAAATCGGGGTGGATGATCTGAGATTTGGTGGCTGTTTGTTCACTTGGCACAATGCGAGATCTTCTGGGCATATCCTCAGGAAGTTAGATAGGGCTCTCGTCAACTCAATCTGGCTCAATTCTTTTCCCAATGCTGTGGCTGATTTCTTGCCATTTGGGATCTCTGATCATTCGGCTGCTGTTGTCAAGCTGGGGACCCGCCACTACACTATCAGACCCCCCTTCAAATTTTTTAATCATTGGGCTGGATTTGACGAATTCTTGCCTCTGGTTGAGACGATCTGGAGCTCCCGTGTCGATGGGCATGCTATGTTCAGGGTGTGTAAGAAGTTGAAGATGTTAAAACCTGCGTTAAGGAATCTTTGCATTGCTAAGAATGC
The DNA here is from genome assembly GCA_900491605.1 of Calamus simplicifolius. Lineage (NCBI taxonomy): Eukaryota > Viridiplantae > Streptophyta > Magnoliopsida > Arecales > Arecaceae > Calamus > Calamus simplicifolius. The sequence continues at coordinate 33,281 of UESW01002910.1, forward strand.
TGGGCTTAATGAGGATCTGGTTGAGCTTCGAAAGGAGCTCAATGATATTCAGTTGGCTATTGCTTCTGGCAATCAATCGACTGAGCTTATTGATAAAGAACGATTGTGTGCAAGGAGGCTTAACTTAATTTGTAATAGAAGGGAATGTTATGCTAGGCAAAAGAGCAGGATCCAATGGCTGCGGGAAGGGGATCACAATTCTTCTTTCTTTTTCAATTCTATCAAAAGCAGGATCAATGCAAACAAGATTATTAGAATTCAAGAGGATTCGGGTGCTTGGATAGAGGATAAGTCTCAGATCAGTCATGAGGTTATTGATTATTTCAAGCATCTCCTGGGTTCTGATTGTTCCACTGTCTATGAAGGGATTGATTCTCTCAAGCCGTATGTGAACCAGGTCCTTTGTGCCGAGAATTTCAGATTGTTAGACTCTCCTTTCTCTAATGAAGACATCAGGAAAGCTATGTTCAGTCTCCACCCAAACAAAGCCCCTGGACCGGATGGCTTCAATGCTTTCTTCTTCCAGAAGGCCTGGCCGATTGTAGGGGATGAGGTAACTGCTGCTATCAAGGACTTCTTCGCTAATGGTATGCTTCTTAAGGAAGTCAATTGCACCATCATTGTTCTTATCCCTAAATTTCCTAATGCCTCCAAGCTGAGGGATTTCAGACCTATCTCATGCTGCAACACCCTTTATAAATGCATTACTAAGCTGATTGCCAATCGGTTGAAGGGAGTTCTCCCTTCTTTTATTAATGAGGCACAAGCTGCCTTCGTCCATGGTCGACACATAGGAGATAATATCTTAATGGCTCAGGAGCTTGTCCGTGGATATCATCTCCAGTCATCCTCCCCTAAATGTTCCCTCAAGATTGATATTAGGAAGGCTTTCGATTCGGTCAGATGGGATTTTCTATGGGATGCTTTGCAGCTTCTTGGATTTCCTCCTCGATTCATTGGGTGGACTAAGAGCTGCGTCTCTTCTGCTAAATATTCGGTGGCTATCAACGGTGAGCTCAATGGCTTCTTTGAAGGAAGGAAAGGCATTCGTCAAGGTGACCCTATCTCGCCCTATTTATTTGTGATATGCATGGATATCTTCTCTCGGATCTTGGACCGGAAAATTCAAGAGTCTCCTTCTTTTACTTACCACTGGAGATGTAGGAAATCAAAGATTTCTCATCTCTGCTTTGCTGATGATCTAATGATCTTTTGCCATGGTGATCTGCACTCTATAGAAGTTGTGATGGATGCCCTTTCTATCTTTTCCTCTCTCTCGGGCCTGTGCCCAAATGTGGATAAATGCTCTATCTTCTTATCAGGAGTCAATGGCAATGTGCATCATGATATTGTGAATTATGTTGGGTTTCCTATTGGGTCATTTCCCATTAGATACTTGGGGGTGCCGCTTATATCTTCTAAGCTCAACGCACTTGATTGCCAAGCCCTGGTTGATCGGATGCTGGGGAGGATTAAAATCTGGACTAATCGTTTCCTTTCATATGCAGGAAGATTACAGCTTATCCAATCTGTTCTTTTAGTATTCAGTCTTTCTGGTGCGCCCACTTTATTCTTCCTGCCAAAGTCACCAAATCCATTGAAAGCATCCTCTCGGCCTTCCTTTGGAGTGGGGTGTCCTTGAAGACAAGTGGTGCTAAAGTCGCTTGGTCGGATGTTTCTTCTCCCAAAGCTGATGGTGGCCTAGGGATTAAGAAAATCAAGGACTGGAATATTGCCTCCATGACTCATTATATATGGCAATTATGTAAGCCTGGCTCTTCCTCATTATGGGCTGCTTGGGTTAAGTTGAATCTATTGCATAAGGAGCAGTTCTGGGTGGCTAAAATCCCTTGGAATTGTTCGTGGACTTGGAGAAGACTTCTCAAGATCCGACATTTGGTGCAGCCTTTCATCTCTGTGAAAGTTGGGAACGGGGACAGTACATCGCTGTGGTTTGATGCTTGGAGGCCTCAAGGCCCTATATGTTCTTCTCCTCAGGCTAGAGTTATCTTTGACTCGGGTCTCTCTGTTGACGCTAAGGTAAGCGCCATTATCTCCTCTGGCCATTGGATGTGGCCTCCTGCCAACTCTCCTGAGCTGATCAGCCTGAAAGAGGAGTCTACTTCTCTTCTCTTGCCCGATTGCTCTCATGATGACAAAGTCCTGTGGGATGGGTCATCTGTTTTCACAATCAAGAAAGCTTGGAGGGTCCTAAGGACCCCCTCAATTCGTGTTCCTTGGGCTCATTTGGTTTGGTTCAAGCATCATGTTCCGAGGCACTCTTTCATTCTTTGGCTGGCAATTCGTGGTAGGCTTCCTTCTCAGGATCGCCTCCTATCTTTCGGAATTATCAGTCATATGGAGTGTTACTTTTGTCACGAGGATGTGGAAGATCATAATCACCTCTTCTTTACCTGCTCCTTCTCTCGTCAGGTTTGGACTGCCATTGCCTCGATGTGTGATCTCATGCATTATCCCTCCTCTTGGGAGACCCTCTGGCCGAGACTATGCTGCATTATCCGTGGAGCTACGCTCATCTCCATTATCAGGAGGCTTGCTATCGGTGCTTCTCTCTACTTTCTATGGATGGAAAGGAACTCTCGGAAGCATGGGAGTTTTCTTCATAATGAGAGAGGAATTATTAGTCTTATTATGGACTCTATCAGGCATGTTTTGGATGGCTCTAATTTCCCTCTTAATGCTGCAAATCTGCGTTTGATTCAGATTTGGCATCTCCCCGATACTTTGCTTCTTTGATTTCCTGTCTTGTAGTTAAGTGGGATGTTTTGTAATTTCCGATTGGCTGTTCTTTTCACCCGTTTGGGGGTTGTCTTCCCCTTGCTAGTTTTTATTTTTCTAGGGCTCTGTCCCATTCCTTGTATTTAAATCTCCTCATTAATACATATCACACTTTTAACTTTCAAAAAAAAAAAAAGAAAGGCTTCACTCTGTCTCTAATTTTAAGAAGCCTCCTCCAAGTCCACGAGCAATTCCAAGGGACTTTAGCAACCCAGAAATGCTCCTTGTGCAGCAGATTCAACTTAACCCAAGTAGCCCATAAGGAAGAAGAGCAAGGATTGCATAACAGCCAAACATATCGAGTCATGGAGGCAACATTCCAGTCTTTAATTTTCTTAATCCCGAGACCACCTTCAGCTTTAGGAGTGGAGATATCAGCCCAAGCTACTTTAGCACCATAACGATTCATAGAGACTCCGCTCCAGAGGAAAGCCGAAAGGATGCTCTCAATGGTTTTGGTGACCTTGGCAGGAAGAATGAAATGGGCGCACCAAAAAGACTGGATACTAAAAAGAACAGATTGAATAAGCTGAACTCTACCCGCATATGAAAGGAAGCGATTGGTCCAGGTTTTAATTCTCCCCAAAATACGATCAACCAGAGCTTGACAATCACGAGCATTGAGCTTGGATGAAATGAGCGGAACCCCCAAGTATCTAATGGGAAATGAACCAAGTGGAAATCCCAGATGATTCAAAATATCTTGATGCATCTGGCCTTTGACACCCGAAAGGAAAGTAGAGCATTTGTCCACATTTGGACTAAGTCCCGAAAGGGAAGAGAATGTAGCAAGAGCATCTTTCACAACTTGAATAGAATTCAGATCACCATGGCAAAAGATCATCAAGTCATCAGCAAAACAAAGGTGAGATAACTTAGATTTCCTGCATCTCCAGTGGTATCTAAAAAATGGAGACTCCTCAATTTTCCGGGACAAAATTCTAGAGAAGATATCCATACAGATAACAAATAAGTATGGAGAGATAGGATCACCTTGACGAATGCCTTTCCTCCCTTCAAAAAAACCATTGAGCTCACCGTTGATAGCCACCGAATATTTAGCAGAAGAGACACAGCTCCTGATCCAGCCAATGAAATTTGAAGGAAAACCAAGAAGCTGCAATGAGTCCCAGAGGAAGTCCCATCTAACAGAGTCGAAAGCCTTCCTTAGATCAATCTTGAGGGCACATTTAGGGGAAGATGAATGGAGATGATATCCCCGAACCAGCTCTTGAGCCATCAAGATATTATCACCAATCTGCCTGCCTTGGACAAAAGCAGCTTGGGCTTCATTAACAAAAGAAGGAAGAACTTCCTTTAACCGGTTAGCAAGCAGCTTAGTAATGCTCTTGTAAATAGTGTTGCAGCAGGAGATCGGCCTATAATCCTTTAACTTTGTAGCATTAGGAACCTTGGGAATGAGAACAAGGATAGTGCAATTTACTTCCTTAAGAAGCAAACCATTAGCAAAGAAATCCTTGATAGCAGAAATCACCTCTTCACCCACAATGGACCAAGTCCTCTGATAGAAAAAGGCATTAAAACCATCCGGCCCAGGAGCTTTGTTTGGGTGAAGGCTGAATATAGAGTTCTTTATTTCATCATCAGAGAAAAGAAAACCCAATTTCCTGATTTGGTCAGAGTTTAGGACCTGATTCACAAAGGCTTGAGAGACTCAATCCCTTCATAGGCGGTGGAACAGTCAGAACCCAGCAGTTGCTTGAAGAAAACGACCACCTCATGACTGATTTGAAGCTTGTCCCGGATCAAAGCTCCCGAAACATCTTGGATAGATAAAATCTTATTGACATTGTTCCTACTTTTGATGGAATTGTAAAAGAATGCAGAATTTCGGTCCCCTTCCTGCAGCCACTGAATCCTACTCTTCTGCCTAGCATACGATTCCCTTCCCTTGCAGATAGAATAATCCTCATAGCACAGTCTCTCTCTTTATCAATGAGATCCACCGCATGATTACCAGCAGCTATAGAAGATTGCAACTCAGTGAGCTCAGCTCTAAGATCAGCCAAATCCCCATTAACCAAAGCATTCTTACTTCTACACAACTCCTTCAAGGCTGATTTGAGAAGCTTCAGCTTCCTGCAGACCCTGAACATAGCATGACCATCCACGTGGGTATTCCAGATATGCTCAACTAAAGGGAAGAACTCCTCAAACTCAGACAGTGGTTAAAGAATTTGAACGGAGATTTATAAGTAGGGAAATGAGCCCCAATCTTCACCACAGCCACTGAATGATCAGAAAGTCCATACGGAAGAAATTCAGCTGAAGAGTTAGGATAGAAATTGAGCCATAAAGGATTTGCAAGAACTCTATCCAGCTTCCTGAGGATATGCCCAACAGCTCTAGAATTGTGCCAGGTGAAAAGAAATCCACCGAATCTGAGATCCTCCAAACCGGCTTCGAAGAGAGTATCATTTAAATCATCCATATGGGAAGGCCAATCAGAGCTACCTCCCTTCCTCTCATGTCGATAGCGGATGGCATTAAAATCCCCCAAAATGATCCAAGGTAAATGGGCAAAGAGGTTTGCATGATCCTTCAAACTACCCCAGAGAAGCCTACGGGCTGAAACATCGTTTGAGCCATACACAAAGGAAGCAGCAAATTTATCTCCCGAGCTGCAGACAGAGAAAGAGATATGGATGACTTGATCATGCAAGGAAAAGCTATCAGCTTTAAGCTTCATGGGATCCCACCAAACCCAAATCCTACCCGATCCACTGCCATCGTAGTAGTTAATGCAATTCCAAGACTTGAATAAACTCTGTTCAACCTTTACTTTATTGCCAGGATTAATCTTAGTCTCAAGAAGGGCTAAGCAAGAAATATTATGTGTATGAACCAGATTACGAACCTCAAAATGTTTTGAAGGGTCATTAAGTCCCCGGATATTCCATGAGGCTAAATTAATCATCCAATTTCAAAGAACTCTTCCCCTTGGAATTCCCAGCACTCCGATTTTTCTTCTTATGCTTCGACAGCTTGCCCTGCTTTTTCTCAAGTTCGTCCACCAACAATAACCGCCTAGCAATAAGAGGGGTACTTGAGAAGGATGAAGACGAGGAGGGGAAGAGAACTTACTACCTATAATGGCGGGGGACAAAGCAGAGGAGTCCCCAACAGGAGGAACAGAGGAAATGGCCATCGGGACAATCGGATCGTCAAATACAATCGGATCCCCGGCTCCTAAATCAATTGGATCGTCAACAGCTAACGGATCACCAACACCTTCCCCAAACGGATCGTCATCTGCTATCGGATCCCCGACACCTGAACCAAACGGGTCGACAGCTGGAGTCGGATCACCAAGCGGATCGTCAACAGCAGCAGCCGGATCCTCAGCAACTCGGTCATCAAGCGATCGAAGCACTGCAAAGCTGTTGACGGAGCTGCGCAATTCACGCGCAGGAGGAAGAATCCTTGGAGATGCCATTGATCTAGGGCCAGCCTGAGCCATTGAAGGAGAAGCAATCTGATCCTTGGGAGGGGAGGAATGCAAAATCGGAACCTCCCTACGATTCGGAACAACATCAGGAATGGTCTTAGGAGGACACTGAGATTCTTTAGGAACCCAAGCCAGGTGAGAAGCCTTCTTGCAGAATTTAGGAAGGTGTCCGAATTCCTTACAGATGGAGCATTTCTTAGGAACCCAGTTGTATTCAATCCTGATTTCCACTAAGTTTCCATCCTCCATAACAAGATCCAGAGAGTTGGGGAGAGGGTCATCAATACCAATCTCAATACAAATTCTAGCATAAGATAGCCCTTCAAGGAAGACGTCATTTTGTCAGCATGAAGGGGAATTCCAATAATGCTGGCAATGTGACTGAGTCCCTCAGCCGTCCAGAATTCTAGAGGAACGTTGAGAAAATGAGCCCAGATAGGGACCCGTTTGCAACCGTCTTTAGATAAATTCATTCCAGATCTCCAAGCTTTTAAGAAGATGGGACGACCTCCAAAATACCAGGGGCCCCCATTCAGAATATCCAAGCACATCGCCTTATCATGGAATTTGAAGAAGAAGAAGCCATTGCCGTTGCATAGAACCTCTGAGAGTCCTTTATCATCCCATAATCTATGGGCCTGAGAATTCACAAGAGAAAACGGGAGCTTGTCCAGGAAGAAACCAACAATAGTATTTTCTCAGGCAGCGGCTCCGTTGATCGCCACAGCCGGCGGGATCAAGCATCGGACTCTCCCATCGATCGATTGGACTGTGGGTTTATGATAAGAGAGCTCCATAACAGCTGGAATGTCCGAGACGAGAGAAGCCCAGCTAATCTTTGCGGCTCCCGGAGCAACTGCATCCGCTGGAACCACCACCGGGGGAGAAACAGGGGAAGCAGCAGCGCTCGGAGGAGGAGGAGGCAGTTGGGAGTTTGAAAGACCCCCAGAATTTGGGAGAGGCGGGAAGGAAAGACTACTAAATTCAAAATCAGGATGATAAGAAGTGGATGACGTCTTCAAGCTGCCATGATCCAAGCGACCGGACGAACGGACCGGGTAATGAGATGGAGTCTGATACGGGCGCAAATTTGAAAAAAAGCCACCTGCCGTCTCCGACGCACGAGCCGGCAACGCCGCAAGATCGACACCGGACACCGGAGAGGAAACAGCTCCACAGGCCGGGAGCACATTTAACTCCAAAGCAGCATCAAAAAAATCGATCCTGGAAGCAGCGGCAATATCAGCCTCCACTGGGAAACTCAATGCAAGAGCCACAGGATCCTCCGGCAACAGGGGAGACGAAGCCAGCGAGACATCATGCGAAGGTGGAACAATGGAATCCAAGGAGGTCTCAAAGAGAGAAGAAGAAAGAGCACTAGAGGCTAAAGCTGGAATAGAACTGGATGAGGGATCCAAAGAGGCCTCATCCTGATCTATACCACCCGAGACCTTCCCAGGAGCAGAGGGGAGTGCCAGACCCAGGCGAGCCATGGACGATTCAGCAGGATGAAACATGGACGATTTAGCCGGAGGAAACGAAGAGGACGCCATGAACGATTCAGCAGGAGGAACCGAAGGACGCCAAGAAACCATGGAGATCGCGCAGAAAAAACGAAGAAAAACGGAAGAGCGGGATCTTAGAGAGAGAAGCTCCCATCATAGAGAGAGAGAGAGAAGATAGCCTTAAAATTCTCATTAGATTATATTTGGCTTTTCCTATTCTTGAAGAGATATATATTGTATGCTGAACTTCAGATTAAAGGTTAATGAACAATTCCGAATTTTCTTTTGGTTATAATCCAATTGAGAGCATTATTTCTTCCTTGCTTCTTGAAAGAACTAGGACTTAGTCATTTTAGCCAATTGACTATTTTATCTTTGATAATCAAGTTACCTTAGAACCTGTTTCTATTGTGATTTGGTTCCTTGGCCTTCCTTCTTCTGATTCGGTTAATGCCTCTTCACGGGTTGGGGTTGTGTTAATCAACTGAAGAAGATATCCTTGTTGAGGTGATTCTAAAGATCCGTTCATCAATGGCCGTATACTTCATAATGAGCGTGGAATCGTCACTTCAATCATGGACTCTATCAGGCAGAAGTTGGATGGCTCTAATTTCCCTTTTAATCCTGTAAATCTGCATCTGATTCAAAAATGGCAACTACCCGATACCCTTCTCCGATGACATCTAGATGCTGGGGATATTTTGATGTGTCTTTCTTAGCTTTCATCTCGTGTGAGATGTCTTCACCTGTTTTTTAGGTTTCTACTTACTTTTCTTACTTGTCTTATCCGGGGTATGTCCCGTTTTCTTGTACTTAACTCTCCTTTACTTATAAATTTCATACTTCACTTTTCAAAAAAAAAAGAAAAGAAAAGATATCAATGTTTGATCTAGGCTGACCATATTAAAATGTTTTATATTGAAATTGATTCGGGTTTGATCTTATTTGATCTAAACTAATCATGGAGGTACTCCAAATTGAACTCGATTCGGGTTTAATCTGACTTGATCTTGGAACAATGCTCCTAATTTAACTTGATTCCGGTTCGATCATAGTTTGGTCTAACTTGATCTCAAAGCAATGCCTCAAATTATACTTAATTTGGGCTCCATTTTGGTTTAAACTAACCCAATCTTGAAGCAACACTCTAAAATAGACTCGATTTAGGTTTGTTGGGTTTGATCTATTTATTAAGCTATCCTATTCTTAGAGCAATGCTTCGAATTAGACTTGATTCATGTGGATCAAATTTGATATAACTTGGTCTTGTTACAATGCTTTGGATTGGACTTATTGGAATTTGATCTAAGTTTGGCTCGACCCGATCTTGGAGCATCACTTCCAATTGAACTTGACTCAGATTTGATCTAAGTTTGATCCAATCCGAATTAGAGCAACATTACCAATTCAAATTAATTTAGCCTTGATTTGGCCCGATCTTGTAGCAACGCTCCAGATTGAACTTCATTTAGCTTGATGTAGGTTAGATCTAGTCCAATCATGGAGTAATGCTTCGATTGAACTTGATTTTAGTTTGATTTAAAGCAATGCTCTGAATCAAACTTGATTCGGGTTTGATTTAAGTTTCATTAGCCCAATCTTGAAGCAACATTCAGGATTGGAGTTGATTGAAAAGAGATCAAAGTTTGATTTAGGCTGACTATATTATAATGTTTTAGATTGAAATTGATTTGGGTTTGATCTTATTTGATCTAAACTAATCATGGAGTGACACTCCAAATTGAACTCGATTCGGGTTTGATCTAACTTGATCTTGGAACAATGCTCCTAATTTAACTTGATTTAGGTTCGATAATAGTTTGATCTAACTTGATCTCAAAGCAATGCTTCATATTATACTTAATTTGGGCTCTATCTTGGTTTCAACTAACCCGATCTTGAAGCAACACTTTAAAATAGACTTGATTTAGTTTTGTTGTTTTATCAAACCCGATTTTAGGGCAATGCTTTAGATTTGATTTTTTTTTTTGAAAAGTAAAGGTGTGAAATGTATTAATAGTGTGAAAAGGAGTTGAAAGTACAGGTACTCGGGGCATTCCCCGGAGGTCTAAAAGAAGCAATGGGGATACACCACCAAAAAGGTAAATATCCTTAGACTAATGGAAGAGAAGAAACATCCAAAAAAGGAAAAAAACAATCGTGATGGAGTCACGGAGGAAAAAAACAATCGTGATGGAGTCACGGTAGAAATCATAACAAAGGGCTTCAGCTCGAGATAGAGGAAGGGAGCTGCCACTTTTCAATCAATTTTTGATGACCCTCCTTCCTGGGAAAAATAGCACCATCCAAACTCGCCCTAACAGAGTCCATAATCTTTGAAAGGATCCCAGCTTCATTAAGAGGTCTTTGGCCATGCTTGCGAGAGTTCCTTTCAAACCAAATGAGGTACAAAGAAGCTCCCAAAGCCAGTCTGCAAATAATTGAATGAAGGGATTTGCCTTTGATATTCCTGCAGAGCCACGGTCTCAAGAGCTCCCAAGATGAAGGATAATGCTCAAAATCGCACAAACTGGCAATAGAAGACCAGATCCGAAAGGAAAAAGGGCAGCTGAAGAATAGATGGCTATGATCCTCTGTATGGTCTTGGCATAGAAAGCAGGATAAGGAGAGATGACCTTGAACACCAAAGGAATGGAGACGATCTTGAGTAGAGAGTCTACCTCTGATAGCAAGCCATAAAATAAATGAGTGCCTAGGCACATGATGAGGAAACCAAAGAAGATGCGCCCAGTCCACACGGCCGCTCGGAGTCCGGATGCAATTCCAAACACCCTTAATAGAGAAGGCTGGGGAACCATCCCAAAGAATCTTGTCCTGATGGCTGCAATCAGGGGGATCAAGGGATCTAGAGTCTTCCTTCAAAGCTATCAGCTCAATAGAATTAGCTACCGGCCATCTCCATGAGCCGCCAAAAATAATGTCACTAACCTTTGCATTTATCCCAAGTCCGGAGTCGGAAATGACTCTAGCATGAGAGGAGGAACAAATAGGGCCAAGAGGCCTCCAAGAATCAAACCAAAGGGAAGTATCTCCACCATTCCCTACATTGACGGAGATGAAAGCCCTGATTCTGTCCCGAAGCTTTAGGATTTTCCTCCAGGTCCAAGAGCAGTTCCAAGGAACTTTTGCCACCCAGAAGTGGTCTTTATGCAGCAGATTCCTCTTGACCCAAGCAGCCCACAGGGAATTAGAGCAGGGCTGGCAAAGAAGCCAAATATAACGGGTCATGGAGGCAGTGTTCCAATCACGAATCTTTTTGATTCCCAATCCTCCTTCGGGTTTCGGACAAGAGATATCACTCCAAGCAACTTTAGCACCAGAGTGACTTAAGGAAGTACCTTTCCATAAGAAAGCAGAGAGAATACCCTCTATATCTTTGATGACTTTGACTGGTAGAATAAAGTGGGAGCTCCAAAAAGTCTGGATACTGAATATAATTGATTGAATAAGTTGAAGCCTTCCAAAGCATAGGAGAGGAACCCCCAAATATCTAATAGGAAATGAACCCATATTGTATCCTATGAAGTTTGCAAGATCATGTTGCGAGGAAGCAGTCATACCCGAGAGAAAGATGGAACTTTTAGAGCTGTTTGGGGTTAAGCCCGATAGAGAGGAGAAGGTATCAAGGGCATTCTTCACTACTTGGACAGAATTAAGATCCCCCGACAGAAAACCAGCAGGTCATCCGCAAAGCAAAGATGAGATAAATTTGATTTCCGGCATCTCCAATGAAATTTGAAAGTGGTGGAAGCTTGGATTTTAAACTCAAGAATCCTAGAGAAGACATCCATGCAAATGACAAATAAATAAGGTGAGATAGGATCACCTTGACGGAGGCCTTTCTTCCCTTCAAAGAAACCATTGAGTTCCCCATTAATAGAAATAGAGTACTTGGCAGAGGTGACACACGCCTTGATCCAGCCGATAAAGATCGTAGGGAATCCAAGATGCAGAAGGGTATCCCAAAGGAAGTCCCACCGGACCGAATCAAAAGCCTTCATAAGATCAATTTTGAGAGTACAATTTGGGGTTGACGAAGGGAGATGATATCCACGAACTAGCTCCTGGGCCATAAGAATGTTGTCCCCAATATGTCTATCTTGGACAAAGGCAGACTGGGCGTTGTTGATAATAGACGGAAGAACTGCTTTAAGACGACTAGCAAGGAGCTTTGAAATACATTTGTAGATAGAATTGCAGCATGAAATAGGTCTAAAGTCCTTTAATTTAGAGGCATTAGGAACTTTAGGGATGAGAGCCACAATAGTGCAATTTGCTTCCTTGAGGAGAATCCCATTAGAGAAGAAATCCTTAATAGCTTTTGAGATATCAGCTCCCACAATATGCCAAGTCCGATGGAAGAAGTAAGCATTGAAACCGTCCGGACCAGGTGATTTATTAGGGTGGAGACTGAAGAAAGCAGATTTGATTTCATCTTCGGAGAAGTCGCAGCTTAACATAGAAGCTTGTTCAGGAGATAGGATCCTTTCTTTGAAGAAACAGGACATAATGCTGCCATCATAAGTAGATTTGCAATCCGAGCCGAGGAGCAACTTATAGAAATGAACAACCTCACGAGAGATCTGATCCTTATCCCTGATCCAATCCCCATTATCCTTCTGAATAGACAGAATTTTGTTCACATTGGATCTACCCTTGATAGAGTTGAGAAAAAAAGCTGAATTGTGATCTCCTTCTTTCAGCCACTGAATGCGACTACGCTGCCTAGCGTAGCTTTCTTTCCCTCTAGAGACAAGCGACAGTCTCTTGGCACAATCAATTGCCTTCTCCAGCAGATGAACATCATTATTCCCAGACGCAATTGAAGCTTGCAGATCAGCAAGCTCGGTGCGAATGAGAATTAGATCGCCATTTATTAACTTGTTCTTAGTCTGGCACAGAGCTTTCAAGGCCGTCTTCACAAGTTTGAGCTTCTTATAAACTCTGAACATAGAATATCCAGCAATCGGAGTAGCCCAGATTTCCTCAATTAACGGAAGGAATTCATCAAATTCAGTCCAAAAGTTAAAGAATTTAAAAGGCGATTTGTAAAGAGGCAAACTAACTCCAAGATTGACCACGGCAGGGGAGTGATCCGAAAGACCATATGGGAGAAATTCAGCATTAGATTGAGAGAAGACGTTGAACCAGGAAGGGTTAACAATCGCCCTGTCCAATTTCCTGAGGATGTGGCCCTGGGTTCTGGAGTTGTGCCAAGTAAAGAAACAACCACCGTAACGAAGATCGTCCAAACCAGCAGATAACAGAGCATCATTGAATTCCTCCATGAAACCAGGCCAGTCGGAAGAGCCACCTTTGCGTTCATGGCGGTAACGGATGGCATTGAAGTCACCCATGACAAGCCAAGGAATCTGGGCAAAGATTGTAGCTTGATGCTTCAAAATATCCCACAGATGTCTTCTTGCTGTCAGAACATTGGAGCCGTAGGCAAAGGAGACAGCAAATTTATCATTGGAACCAAGAATAGTGATATGAAGATGGAAGATCTGGTCGTGAAGGGAAACTACATCTGCACGGAGCTTGTTAGGGTCCCAGAACACCCAGATTCTACCAGAGTCGCCACCATCGTAGGAATTGATGCAGTCCCAACCCTTGATCAAAAACTTTTCTATTTTCTCCTTATTACAAGATCTGATCTTCGTCTCAAGCAGAGCAATACATGATAGATTATGAGAGCGCACAAGGTTGCGAATTTCCCTGTGCTTAGAGGGATCATTTAGACCCCTAATGTTCCAAGTTGCCAGCTTAATCATTAAGAAGCCGAAGGTGACTTCCGACTGGATTTCCCAGAGCCTCCACATTTCTTCTTGCCCTTCTTCGGCCGACCCAGCTTTTTCTCAACTTCATCAATCAAATTGAGCCTCCTAGCAAGAAGAGGAGTGCTCGAAGGAGACGAGGAAGGAGAAGAATCCTCACATCCAAAACAGGGGGGGGATAAAGCAGAGGAGGAGAAGTCCCTAACAAGAGAAACAGAGGAATTTCCCAATGGGACTGTAGCTACTGTAGCAAATGCATTCGGATCGTCAAATATCGGATCGTCAACAGCTCCTGTACCAAACGGATCGTCAACAGCAAACGGGTCACCCGGTACTGTTCCAATCGAACCATGAACGCCAACTCCTGAACGAGACGGATCGACAACAGCTACTGTTGGATCCACAGCCACAGTCGGGAAATCCTCCGAAGACAGAGAGTCGAAAGAATTGGTAGAGCAGATCAATCCACTAGCAGAAGAAACACGATGAGAGAGAGCCTTTGTAGGATGAAGATGCAGAGCATTGGAGGAAGGGGAGGACATATTCAACACTTCCTTCCCAAGACAGTGAACATGCTTCAGAATGCCTTGAGAGCTCGCAATAGATGGTAGAGACTGCTGAAGTTTGGATGCAACCAAGACATCAGCCGAGCCTCCCACCGGAGCAACCAAGACATCAGCCGCAGAAGAGCCAGGAGCGGTAGACGGGACATCCTTCAAGGTAAGGGGACCGAAAGAGTTCATAGACGAGACATCCTTAGCATGATTATTCACAAGCTTCCAGTCCCCAGAAGAAGGAACAGGGGGTTGAGAAGATTTCGGCACCCAAAGCCGTTGAGTCACCCTCTTGCAATTTTTTGACAAGTGACCGAATTCTTTGCAGACAGTGCATTTCTTGGGAACCCAATTGTATTCAATCTGAATCTCCAAACAGCTACTATCATCCAATTCTATATCAATAGCATTAGGAAGGGTGTCTTCAATGTTTATTTCGATGCATATCCTAGCATAGATCAGGCGCTTTAAGGAAGCAGTCGCCGAGTCAGCATGAAGGGGCTTCCCAACTGTGCTGGCAATGTAGCTAAGGCCTTAATCAGTCCAAAGTTCAAGAGGCACGTTGTAGAAATGAGCCCATATAGGTACACGCTTACAGCCCTCCTTCGTTAGATTCATGCCCGGAGTCCAGAGCTTGATGAAGATCGGTCTACCTCCAAAATGCCACGGTCCCCCCTCCAGGATAGCATTTAAACCCCCTGCAGCAGAGAACTTAAAGAAGAAGAATCCAAATCCATTACATAGGACATCGGTCAATCCATGCTTCCCCCAGAGACGTTGAGCAGAAGCTTGGACGAGGGAGAATGGGAGCTTGTCAAGAAAAACCCAACCAAAGTGTGCTTCCAGACCGAGGCACCCTTCGAAGCAACATCCGACGGAAGCTTAATCCTGAGTCTCCCAGCTTCAGCGGATGAGGAAACGGGTTTAATGAACTTCAGATGCAGCTTAGCCGAAGACTCTTTTACTAATGACGCCCAGGATGGTTGGGCGTTGCATTTGACATCAGGGTCCTCACACGGGAGCCCGGGAACTGGTTGAGGTGGCGAGTAGGAGGGACCACAGAAGGTTCTAAAGAGCTCTCCAGGGGCGGGAAATTAGAATCCGAGAGTTTGAATTTTGATGAAGCATGAAGACTGGAATGCTCGGGAAAAGAAAAGGCCCCAGAGATGTCAGAAGGAGCCGGCAAAGACCCAGCGGGTAGACCACCGATGACGAAGTCGAAGGGAGGAGCGAAGAGGAAGAGCTGCAGAGCAGAGGCCGGGAGCTAGCTGGGGGAAAATGGAGATTAAGCATAGTAGATTCACCTGAGCGAAAAGGCCTTGGGTCAGGGATGGATCCCACAGCATCGCCGCCAGAGGCGGAGAGACCAAGTGAGGAGCACGCCAGAGAAAGAGCCTTAGAAGATCCGCAGTCAGTACAATCCATCTTCGGAGTCACCCCATCATGAGCAGAACCATCCTTTAAGTTCCCGTGAGCCATAGATACTCCCAAACCAGCAACAGCGAGCTCTCTCGCAATCGGCAGACATTGCCCAGAAGCCGCAGTCCCGATCGAAGCCGCATCATCCGAGACAGGCTTTCGGGAGACAGAGGAAACAGGGGAAATCTCATCCAGGCGTAATCCTCCACAAGGCGAAACCGAGACCGGAACTGGACATCCGGAAGCATCCGCGACAATGTCTCGACGTGAATCAAGAGCACTGCGGGAATTCATGATGATCAGAGAAGAGTGGACGCTTTAGATTTGATTTGATTTGGTTTTAATCTAAGTTTGATCAAACCCAATCTTAGTGCAATGATCTCGATTAAACTTGATTTAGGTATTATCTTTATTTCATCGAGCCTACCTAATCTTGGAACAATACTCAAAATTGGACTTGATTAATGTTTGATCTAACCTCTGATCATGCAGCATCACACTCCATATTGAACTTGATTCATCCTAAAGCAATCCAACCCAACCTTAGAGAAAATGCTTCATTTCGAACTTTATTTGGGTTTGACCTAAGTTTGATCCGACCTTATCTTGGAACAATGCATTAAATTGCATTTGAGTCATATTTGATTTGAGTCTGAACCAAATCAATCTTGGAGGAAATGCAACATATTTCACTTTATTCGAGATTGATATAAGTTTGATCCAATACGATCTTTGAGGAATGCTCTACATTGGACTTGATTTGGGTTTTGATCTTGCTTTGATCAAGCTCAATCTAAGATCAAGGCTCGATATTGAACTTAATTCCGATTCGATCAAAGTTTAGTCGAATCCGATCTTAGAGCAATGTTAAATATTTGATTTGTTCCAGGTTTGATTTGAGTTTAATCAACCCTTATCTTAGAGCAATGCTTTAAATTGAACTTGTTTGGGGTTTGATCGAAGTTTGATTGAATTCGATCCAACAGTAGAATCCAGATTGGACTTGATTCTGGTTTGATATAAGTTTGATCCAACTCGATCCTCGAGCAACGCTCTCGATCTGACTTGATTCGGGTTTGATCTATATATTAATCCAACCTTTTCTTGGAGCAATGCTGCGAATTAGACTTGATTCATGTGGATCTAATTTGATCTAACCTCGTCTTGTTGCAATGCTTTGGATTGGACTTATTTTGTAAATTGATCTAAGTTTGGCTCGACCTGATCTTGGAGCATCACTTCCAATTGGACTTGGCTCAGGTTTGATCTAAGTTTGATCCAATCTGAACTTAGAGCAACATTCCCAATTCAAATTGATTTAGCCTTGATTTGGCTCGATCTTGTAGCAACGCTCCAGATTGAACTTCATTTAGCTTGATGTTGGTTAGATCTAGTCCAATCATGGAGTAATGCTTCGATTGAACTTGATTTTAGTTTGATTTAAAGTAATGCTCTAGATCGAACTTGATTCGTGTTTGATTTAAGTATCATTCACCCAATCCTGAAGCAACATTCATGATTGGAGTTGATTGAAAAGAGATCAAAGTTTGATCTAGGCTGATCATATTATAACGTTTTAGATTGAAATTGATTCAGGTTTGATCTTATTTGATCTAAACTAATCATGGAGTGACACTCCAAATTGAACTCGATTCGAGTTTGATCTGACTTGATCTTGGAACAATGCTCCTAATTTAACTTGATTCCGGTTCGATCATAGTTTGATCTAACCTGATCTCGAAGCATTGCTTCATATTATGCTTAATTTAGGCTCCATCTTGGTTTAAACTAACCCGATCTTGAAGCAACACTCTAAAATAGACATGATTTAAGTTTGTTGTTTTATCAAACTCGATTTTAGGGCAACGCTTTATATTTGATCTGATTCAATTTTAATATAAGTTTGATCAAACCAATCTTAATGCAATGCTCTCGATTAAACTTGATTTGGGTATTATCTTTATTTCATCGAGCCTACCTAATCTTGGAGCAACACTCAAAATTAGACTTGATTATTATTTGATCTAACCTAATCATGCAGCATCACATTCCATATTGAACTTGATTCATCCTAGAGCAATCCAACCCGACCTTAGAGAAAATGCCCCATATCGAACTTTATTTGGATTTGACCTAAGTTTGATCCGGCCTTATCTTGGAACAATGCATTAAATTGCATTTGATTCATATTTGATTTGAGTCTGAACCAAATTAATCTTGGAGGAATGTAGCATATTTCACTTAATTTGAGATTGATATAAGTTTGATCCAATATGATCTTTGAGGAATGCTCTACATTGGACTTGATTTGGGTTTTGATCTTGCTTTGATCAAACTCAATCTAAGATCAAGGCTCGATATTGAACTTAATTTTGATTCGATCAAAAGTTTAGTCGGATCCGATCTTAGAGCAATGTTACATATTTGATTTGTTCCAGGTTTGATTTGAGTTTAATCCACCCTTATCTTAGAGCAATGCTTTAAATTGAACTTGATTGGGGGTTTGATCGAAGTTTGATTGAATTCGATCAAACAATAGAATCCAGATTGGACTTGATTCGGGTTTGATATAAGTTTGATCCTACTCGATCCTCGAGCAGAGCTCTCGATTTGACTTGATTCGGCGGGTTTGATCTATATATTAATCCAACCTTTTCTTAGAGCAATGCTGCGAATTAGACTTGATTCATGTGGATCTAATTTGATCTAACATGGTCTTGTTGCAATGCTTTGGATTGGACTTGTTTTGGAATTTGATCTAAGTTTGGCTCGACCCGATCTTGGAGCATCACTTCCAATTAGACTTGGCTCAAGTTTGATCTAAGTTTGATCCAATCCGAACTTTTAGAGCAACATTCCGAATTCAAATTGATTTAGCCTTGATTTGGCCAGATCTTAACGCTCCAGATTGAACTTCATTTAGCTTGATGTAGGTTAGATCTAGTCCAATCATGGAGTAATGCCTCGATTGATCTTGATTTCTTTTTGATTTAAAGCAATGCTCTAGATCGAACTTGATTTGGGTTTGATTTAAGTTTCATTAACCCAATCCTGAAGCAACATTCATGATTAGGGTTGATTGAAAAGAGATCAAAGTTTGATCTAAGCTGATCATATTATAATTTTTAGATCGAAATTGATTCGGGTTTGATCTTATTTGATCTAAACTAATCATGGAGTGACACTCTAAATTGAACTCGATTCGGGTTTGATCTAACTTGATCTTGGAACAATGCTCCTAATTTAACTTGATTCAGGTTCGATCATAGTTTGATCTAACTTGATCTCGAAGCAATGCTTCATATTATACTTAATTTGGGCTCCATCTTTGTTTAAACTAACCCGATCTTGAAGCAACACTCTAAAATAGAGTTGATTTAGGTTTGTTGTTTTATCAAACCCGATTTTAGGGCAACACTTTAGATTTGATCTAATTCAGTTTTAATCTAGGTTTGATCAAACCCAATCTTAGTGCAATGCTCTCGATTAAACTTGATTTGGGTATTATCTTTATTTCATCGGGCCTACCTAATCTTGGAGCAACACTCAAAATTGGACTTGATTAATGTTTGATCTAACCTGATCATGCAGCATCACACTCTCCATATTGAACTTGATTCATCCTAGAGCAATTCAACCCGACCTTAGAGAAAATGCTCCATATCGAACTTTATTTGGGTTTGACCTAAGTTTGATCCGACCTTTTTTTTTGAAAAGTGAAGTATGAAATTTATAAGTAAAGGAGAGTTAAGTACAAGAAAACGGGGCATACCCCGGATAAGACAAGTAAGAAAAGTAGAAACCTAAAAAACAGGTGAAGACATCTAACACGAGATGAAAGCTAAGAAA
>UESW01002910.1:52728-84051 GCA_900491605.1 Calamus simplicifolius
GAGATGAAAGCTAAGAAAGACAACATCAAAATATCCCCAGCATCTAGATGTCATCGGAGTAGGGTATCGGGTAGTTGCCATTTTTGAATCAGATGCAGATTTACAGGATTAAAGGGGAAATTAGAGCCATCCAACTTCTGCCTGATAGAGTCCATGATTGAAGTGACGATTCCTCGCTCATTATGAAGTATACGGCCATGCTTGCGAGAGTTTCTTTCCATCCATATGAAATAGATTGTAGCTCCCAAGGCAAGCTTCCTAATAGTGGATAAAAGCGAAGATCCTTTTATATCACAGCACACCTCGGCCACAGGGTCTCCCAAGAATAAGGATAAGGCAAAAGATCGCACTTAGTTTGACCTAAGTTTGATCCGACCTTATCTTGGAACAATGCGTTAAATTGCATTTGATTCATATTTTGATTTGAGTCTGAACCAAATCAATCTTGGAGGAATGCAGCAGCATATTTCACTTAATTCGAGATTGATATAAAGTTTGATCCAATACGATCTTTGAGGAATGCTCTACATTGCACTTGATTTGGGTTTTGATGTTGCTTTGATCAAGCTCACAATCTAAGATCAAGGTTCGATATTGAACTTAATTCCGATTTGATCAAAGTTTAGTCGAATCCGATCTTAGAGCAATGTTACACTTATTCGATTTGTTTCGGGATTGATTTGAGTTTAATCCACCCTTATCTTAGAGCAATGATTTAAATTGAACTTGATTGGGGTTTGATCGAAGTTTGATTGAATTCGATCTAACAATAGAATCCAGATTGGACTTGATTCGGGTTTGATATAAGTTTGATCCAACTTGATCCTCGAGCAGCGCTCTCGATTTGACTTGATTCGGCGGGTTTGATCTATATATTAATCCAACCTTTTCTTAGAGCAATGCTGCGAATTAGACTTGATTCATGTGGATCTAATTTGATCTAACCTGGTCTTGTTGCAATGCTTTGGATTGGACTTGTTTTCGAATTTGATCTAAGTTTGGCTCGACCGATCATGGAGCATCACTTCAATTGGACTTGACTCAGGTTTGATCTAAGTTTGATCCAATCCGAAATTTTAGAGCAACATTCCGAATTCAAATTGATTTAGCCTTGATTTGGCCCGATCTTGTTGCAACGCTCTAGATTGAACTTCATTTAGGTTGATGTAGGTTAGATCTAGTCCAATCATGGAGTAATGCTTCGATTGATCTTGATTTCAGTTTGATTTAAAGCAATGCTCTAGATCGAACCTGATTCGGGTTCGATTTAAGTTTCATTAACCCAATCCTGAAGCAACATTCATGATTGGGGTTGATTGAAAAGAGATCAAAGTTTGATCTAGGTTGATCATATTATAATGTTTTAGGTCGAAATTGATTCGGGTTTGATCTTATTTGATCTAAACTAATCATGGAGTGATGAGACTCTAAATTGAACTCGATTCGGGTTTGATCTAACTTGATCTTGGAACAATGCTCCTAATTTAACTTGATTCAGGTTCGATCATAGTTTGATCTAACTTGATCTCGAAGCAATGCTTCATATTATACTTAATTTGGGCTCCATCTTGGTTTAAACTAACCCGATCTTGAAGCAACACTCTAAAATAGACTTGATTTAGGTTTGTTGTTTTATCAAACCCGATTTTAGGGCAACGCTTTAGATTTGATCTGATTCGGTTTTAATCTAGGTTTGATCGAACCCAATCTTAGTGCAATGCTCTCGATTAAACTTGATTTGGGTATTATCTTTATTTCATCGGGCCTACCTAATCTTGGAGCAACACTCAAAATTGGACTTGATTAATGTTTGATCTAACCTGATCATGCAGCATCACACTCTCCATATTGAACTTGATTCATCCTAGAGCAATCCAACCCGACCTTAGAGAAAATGCTCCATATCGAACTTTATTTGGGTTTGACCTAAGTTTGATCCGACCTTATCTTGGAACAATGCATTAAATTGCATTTGATTCATATTTGATTTGAGTCTGAACCAAATCAATCTTGGAGGAATGCAGCAGCATATTTCACTTAATTCGAGATTGATATAAGTTTGATCCAATACGATCTTTGAGGAATGCTCTACATTGGACTTGATTTGGGTTTTGATCTTGCTTTGATCAAGCTCACAATCTAAGATCAAGGCTCGATATTGAACTTAATTCCGATTTGATCAAAGTTTAGTCGAATCCGATCTTAGAGCAATGTTACACTTATTCGATTTGTTCCAGGGTTTGATTTGAGTTTAATCCACCCTTATCTTAGAGCAATGCTTTAAATTGAACTTGATTGGGGTTTGATCGAAGTTTGATTGAATTCGATCTAACAATAGAATCCAGATTGGACTTGATTCGGGTTTGATATAAGTTTGATCCAACTCGATCCTCGAGCAGCGCTCTCGATTTGACTTGATTCGGTGGGTTTGATCTATATATTAATCCAACCTTTTCTTAGAGCAATGCTGCGAATTAGACTTGATTCATGTGGATCTAATTTGATCTAACCTGGTCTTGTTGCAATGCTTTGGATTGGACTTGTTTTGGAATTTGATCTAAGTTTGGCTCGACCCGATCTTGGAGCATCACTTCCAATTGGACTTGACTCAGGTTTGATCTAAGTTTGATCCAATCCGAACTTTTAGAGCAACATTCCAAATTCAAATTGATTTAGCCTTGATTTGGCCCGATCTTGTAGCAACGCTCCAGATTGAACTTCATTTAGCTTGATGTAGGTTAGATCTAGTCCAATCATGGAGTAATGCTTCGATTGATCTTGATTTCAGTTTGATTTAAAGCAATGCTCTAGATCGAACTTGATTCGGGTTTGATTTAAGTTTCATTAACCCAATCCTGAAGCACATTCATGATTGGGGTTGATTGAAAAGAGATCAAAGTTTTCTAGGCTCGAAATTGATTCGGGTTTGATCTTATTTGATCTAAACTAATCATGGACACTCTAAATTGAACTCGATTCGGGTTTGATCTAACTTGATCTTGGAACAATGCTCCTAATTTAACTTGATTCAGGTTCGATCATAGTTTGATCTAACTTGATCTCGAAGCAATGCTTCATATTATACTTAATTTGGGCTCCATCTTGGTTTAAACTAACCCGATCTTGAAGCAACACTCTAAAATAGACTTGATTTAGGTTTGTTGTTTTATCAAACCCGATTTTAGGGCAACGCTTTAGATTTGATCTGATTCGGTTTTAATCTAGGTTTGATCGAACCCAATCTTAGTGCAATGCTCTCGATTAAACTTGATTTGGGTATTATCTTTATTTCATCGGGCCTACCTAATCTTGGAGCAACACTCAAAATTGGACTTGATTAATGTTTGATCTAACCTGATCATGCAGCATCACACTCTCCATATTGAACTTGATTCATCCTAGAGCAATCCAACCCGACCTTAGAGAAAATGCTCCATATCGAACTTTATTTGGGTTTGACCTAAGTTTGATCCGACCTTATCTTGGAACAATGCATTAAATTGCATTTGATTCATATTTTGATTTGAGTCTGAACCAAATCAATCTTGGAGGAATGCAGCAGCATATTTCACTTAATTCGAGATTGATATAAGTTTGATCCAATACGATCTTTGAGGAATGCTCTACGGACTTGATTTGGGTTTTGATCTTGCTTTGATCAAGCTCACAATCTAAGATCAAGGCTCGATATTGAACTTAATTCCGATTTGATCAAAGTTTAGTCGAATCCGATCTTAGAGCAATGTTACACTTATTCGATTTGTTCCGGGTTTGATTTGAGTTTAATCCACCCTTATCTTAGAGCAATGCTTTAAATTGAACTTGATTGGGGTTTGATCGAAGTTTGATTGAATTCGATCTAACAATAGAATCCAGATTGGACTTGATTCGGGTTTGATATAAGTTTGATCCAACTCGATCCTCGAGCAGCGCTCTCGATTTGACTTGATTCGGCGGGTTTGATCTATATATTAATCCAACCTTTTCTTAGAGCAATGCTGCGAATTAGACTTGATTCATGTGGATCTAATTTGATCTAACCTGGTCTTGTTGCAATGCTTTGGATTGGACTTGTTTTGGAATTTGATCTAAGTTTGGCTCGACCCGATCTTGAGCATCACTTCCAATTGGACTTGACTCAGGTTTGATCTAAGTTTGATCCAATCCGAAATTTTAGAGCAACATTCCGAATTCAAATTGATTTAGCCTTGATTTGGCCCGATCTTGTAGCAACGCTCCAGATTGAACTTCATTTAGCTTGATGTAGGTTAGATCTAGTCCAATCATGGAGTAATGCTTCGATTGATCTTGATTTTAGTTTGATTTAAAGCAATGCTCTAGATCGAACTTGATTCGGGTTTGATTTAAGTTTCATTAACCCAATCCTGAAGCGACATTCATGATTGGGGTTGATTGAAAAGAGATCAAAGTTTGATCTAGGCTGATCATATTATAATGTTTTAGATTGAAATTGATTCGGGTTTGATCTTATTTGATCTAAACTAATCATGGAGTGACACTCTAAATTGAACTCGATTCGGGTTTGATCTAACTTGATCTTGGAACAATGCTCCTAATTTAACTTGATTCAGGTTCGATCATAGTTTGATCTAACTTGATCTCGAAGCAATGCTTCATATTATACTTAATTTGGGCTCCATCTTGGTTTAAACTAACCCGATCTTGAAGCAACACTCTAAAATAGACTTGATTTAGGTTTGTTGTTTTATCAAACCCGATTTTAGGGCAACGCTTTAGATTTGATCTGATTCGGTTTTAATCTAGGTTTGATCGAACCCAATCTTAGTGCAATGCTCTCGATTAAACTTGATTTGGGTATTATCTTTATTTCATCGGGCCTACCTAATCTTGGAGCAACACTCAAAATTGGACTTGATTAATGTTTGATCTAACCTGATCATGCAGCATCACACTCTCCATATTGAACTTGATTCATCCTAGAGCAATCCAACCCGACCTTAGAGAAAATGCTCCATATCGAACTTTATTTGGGTTTGACCTAAGTTTGATCCGACCTTATCTTGGAACAATGCATTAAATTGCATTTGATTCATATTTGATTTGAGTCTGAACCAAATCAATCTTGGAGGAATGCAGCAGCATATTTCACTTAATTCGAGATTGATATAAGTTTGATCCAATACGATCTTTGAGGAATGCTCTACATTGGACTTGATTTGGGTTTTGATCTTGCTTTGATCAAGCTCACAATCTAAGATCAAGGCTCGATATTGAACTTAATTCCGATTTGATCAAAGTTTAGTCGAATCCGATCTTAGAGCAATGTTACATATTCGATTTGTTCCGGGTTTGATTTGAGTTTAATCCACCCTTATCTTAGAGCAATGCTTTAAATTGAACTTGATTGGGGTTTGATCGAAGTTTGATTGAATTCGATCTAACAATAGAATCCAGATTGGACTTGATTCGGGTTTGATATAAGTTTGATCCAACTCGATCCTCGAGCAACGCTCTCGATTTGACTTGATTCGGGTTTGATCTATATATTAATCCAACCTTTTCTTAGAGCAATGCTGCGAATTAGACTTGATTCATGTGGATCTAATTTGATCTAACCTGGTCTTGTTGCAATGCTTTGGATTGGACTTATTTTGGAATTTGATCTAAGTTTGGCTCGACCCGATCTTGGAGCATCACTTCCAATTGGACTTGACTCAGGTTTGATCTAAGTTTGATCCAATCCGAATTTTAGAGCAACATTCCGAATTCAAATTGATTTAGCCTTGATTTGGCCCGATCTTGTAGCAACGCTCCAGATTGAACTTCATTTAGCTTGATGTAGGTTAGATCTAGTCCAATCATGGAGTAATGCTTCGATTGATCTTGATTTCAGTTTGATTTAAAGCAATGCTCTAGATCGAACTTGATTCGGGTTTGATTTAAGTTTCATTAACCCAATCCTGAAGCGACATTCATGATTGGGGTTGATTGAAAAGAGATCAAAGTTTGATCTAGGCTGATCATATTATAATGTTTTAGATTGAAATTGATTCGGGTTTGATCTTATTTGATCTAAACTAATCATGGACACTCTAAATTGAACTCGATTCGGGTTTGATCTAACTTGATCTTGGAACAATGCTCCTAATTTAACTTGATTCAGGTTCGATCATAGTTTGATCTAACTTGATCTCGAAGCAATGCTTCATATTATACTTAATTTGGGCTCCATCTTGGTTTAAACTAACCCGATCTTGAAGCAACACTCTAAAATAGACTTGATTTAGGTTTGTTGTTTTATCAAACCCGATTTTAGGGCAACGCTTTAGATTTGATCTGATTCGGTTTTAATCTAGGTTTGATCGAACCCAATCTTAGTGCAATGCTCTCGATTAAACTTGATTTGGGTATTATCTTTATTTCATCGGGCCTACCTAATCTTGGAGCAACACTCAAAATTGGACTTGATTAATGTTTGATCTAACCTGATCATGCAGCATCACACTCTCCATATTGAACTTGATTCATCCTAGAGCAATCCAACCCGACCTTAGAGAAAATGCTCCATATCGAACTTTATTTGGGTTTGACCTAAGTTTGATCCGACCTTATCTTGGAACAATGCATTAAATTGCATTTGATTCATATTTTGATTTGAGTCTGAACCAAATCAATCTTGGAGGAATGCAGCAGCATATTTCACTTAATTCGAGATTGATATAAGTTTGATCCAATACGATCTTTGAGGAATGCTCTACATTGGACTTGATTTGGGTTTTGATCTTGCTTTGATCAAGCACAATCTAAGATCAAGGCTCGATATTGAACTTAATTCCGATTTGATCAAAGTTTAGTCGAATCCGATCTTAGAGCAATGTTACACTTATTCGATTTGTTCCGGGTTTGATTTGAGTTTAATCCACCCTTATCTTAGAGCAATGCTTTAAATTGAACTTGATTGGGGTTTGATCGAAGTTTGATTGAATTCGATCTAACAATAGAATCCAGATTGGACTTGATTCGGGTTTGATATAAGTTTGATCTAACCTGACCTTGATTCATATCTAATTAGACTTGATTCATGTGGATCTAATTTGATCTAACCTGGTCTTGTTGCAATGCTTTGGATTGGACTTGTTTTGGAATTTGATCTAAGTTTGGCTCGACCCGATCTGGAGCATCACTTCCAATTGGACTTGACTCAGGTTTGATCTAAGTTTGATCCAATCCGAACTTTTAGAGCAACATTCCAAATTCAAATTGATTTAGCCTTGATTTGGCCTGATCTTGTTGCAACGCTCCAGATTGAACTTCATTTAGCTTGATGTAGGTTAGATCTAGTCCAATCATGGAGTAATGCTTCGATTGATCTTGATTTTAGTTTGATTTAAAGCAATGCTCTAGATCGAACCTGATTCGGGTTTGATTTAAGTTTCATTAACCCAATCCTGAAGCGACATTCATGATTGGGGTTGATTGAAAAGAGATCAAAGTTTGATCTAGGCTGATCATATTATAATGTTTTAGGTCGAAATTGATTCGGGTTTGATCTTATTTGATCTAAACTAATCATGGAGTGACACTCTAAATTGAACTCGATTCGGGTTTGATCTAACTTGATCTTGGAACAATGCTCCTAATTTAACTTGATTCAGGTTCGATCATAGTTTGATCTAACTTGATCTCGAAGCAATGCTTCATATTATACTTAATTTGGGCTCCATCTTGGTTTAAACTAACCCGATCTTGAAGCAACACTCTAAAATAGACTTGATTTAGGTTTGTTGTTTTATCAAACCCATTTTAGGGCAACGCTTTAGATTTGATCTGATTCGGTTTTAATCTAGGTTTGATCGAACCCAATCTTAGTGCAATGCTCTCGATTAAACTTGATTTGGGTATTATCTTTATTTCATCGGGCCTACCTAATCTTGGAGCAACACTCAAAATTGGACTTGATTAATGTTTGATCTAACCTGATCATGCAGCATCACACTCTCCATATTGAACTTGATTCATCCTAGAGCAATCCAACCCAACCTTAGAGAAAATGCTCCATATCGAACTTTGTTTGGGTTTGACCTAAGTTTGATCCGACCTTATCTTGGAACAATGCGTTAAATTGCATTTGATTCATATTTTGATTTGAGTCTGAACCAAATCAATCTTGGAGGAATGCAGCAGCATATTTCACTTAATTCGAGATTGATATAAGTTTGATCCAATACGATCTTTGAGGAATGCTCTACATTGGACTTGATTTGGGTTTTGATCTTGCTTTGATCAATTTCACAATCTAAGATCAAGGCTCGATGTTGAACTTAATTCCGATTTGATCAAAGTTTAGTCAAATCCGATCTTAGAGCAATGTTACTTATTCGATTTGTTCCGGGTTTGATTTGAGTTTAATCCACCCTTATCTTAGAGCAATGCTTTAAATTGAACTTGATTGGGGTTTGATCGAAGTTTGATTGAATTCGATCTAACAATAGAATCCAGATTGGACTTGATTCGGGTTTGATATAAGTTTGATCCAACTCGATCCTCGAGCAGCGCTCTCGATTTGACTTGATTCGGCGGGTTTGATCTATATATTAATCCAACCTTTTCTTAGAGCAATGCTGCGAATTAGACTTGATTCATGTGGATCTAATTTGATCTAACCTGGTCTTGTTGCAATGCTTTGGATTGGACTTGTTTTGGAATTTGATCTAAGTTTGGCTCGACCCGATCTTGGAGCATCACTTCCAATTGGACTTGACTCAGGTTTGATCTAAGTTTGATCCAATCCGAAATTTTAGAGCAACATTCCGAATTCAAATTGATTTAGCCTTGATTTGGCCCGATCTTGTAGCAACGCTCCAGATTGAACTTCATTTAGCTTGATGTAGGTTAGATCTAGTCCAATCATGGAGTAATGCTTCGATTGATCTTGATTTCAGTTTGATTTAAAGCAATGCTCTAGATCGAACCTGATTCGGGTTTGATTTAAGTTTCATTAACCCAATCCTGAAGCGACATTCATGATTGGGGTTGATTGAAAAGAGATCAAAGTTTGATCTAGGCTGATCATATTATAATGTTTTAGGTTGAAATTGATTCGGGTTTGATCTTATTTGATCTAAACTAATCATGGAGTGACACTCTAAATTGAACTCGATTCGGGTTTGATCTAACTTGATCTTGGAACAATGCTCCTAATTTAACTTGATTCAGGTTCGATCATAGTTTGATCTAACTTGATCTCGAAGCAATGCTTCATATTATACTTAGGGCTCCATCTTGGTTTAAACTAACCCGATCTTGAAGCAACACTCTAAAATAGACTTGATTTAGGTTTGTTGTTTTATCAAACCCGATTTTAGGGCAACGCTTTAGATTTGATCTGATTCGGTTTTAATCTAGGTTTGATCGAACCCAATCTTAGTGCAATGCTCTCGATTAAACTTGATTTGGGTATTATCTTTATTTCATCGGGCCTACCTAATCTTGAGCAACACTCAAAATTGGACTTGATTAATGTTTGATCTAACCTGATCATGCAGCATCACACTCTCCATATTGAACTTGATTCATCCTAGAGCAATCCAACCCGACCTTAGAGAAAATGCTCCATATCAAACTTTATTTGGGTTTGACCTAAGTTTGATCCGACCTTATCTTGGAACAATGCATTAAATTGCATTTGATTCATATTTTGATTTGAGTCTGAACCAAATCAATCTTGGAGGAATGCAGCAGCATATTTCACTTAATTCGAGATTGATATAAGTTTGATCCAATACGATCTTTGAGGAATGCTCTACATTGGACTTGATTTGGGTTTTGATCTTGCTTTGATCAAGCTCACAATCTAAGATCAAGGCTCGATATTGAACTTAATTCCGATTTGATCAAAGTTTAGTCGAATCCGATCTTAGAGCAATGTTACACTTATTCGATTTGTTCTGGGTTTGATTTGAGTTTAATCCACCCTTAGAGCAATGCTTTAAATTGAACTTGATTGGGGTTTGATCGAAGTTTGATTGAATTCGATCTAACAATAGAATCCAGATTGGACTTGATTCGGGTTTGATATAAGTTTGATCCAACTCGATCCTCGAGCAGCGCTCTCGATTTGACTTGATTCGGCGGGTTTGATCTATATATTAATCCAACCTTTTCTTAGAGCAATGCTGCGAATTAGACTTGATTCATGTGGATCTAATTTGATCTAACCTGGTCTTGTTGCAATGCTTTGGATTGGACTTGTTTTGGAATTTGATCTAAGTTTGGCTCGACCCGATCTTGGAGCATCACTTCCAATTGGACTTGACTCAGGTTTGATCTAAGTTTGATCCAATCCGAACTTTTAGAGCAACATTCCGAATTCAAATTGATTTAGCCTTGATTTGGCCCGATCTTGTAGCAACGCTCCAGATTGAACTTCATTTAGCTTGATGTAGGTTAGATCTAGTCCAATCATGGAGTAATGCTTCGATTGATCTTGATTTCAGTTTGATTTAAAGCAATGCTCTAGATCGAACCTGATTCGGGTTTGATTTAAGTTTCATTAACCCAATCCTGAAGCGACATTCATGATTGGGGTTGATTGAAAAGAGATCAAAGTTTGATCTAGGCTGATCATATTATAATGTTTTAGGTCGAAATTGATTCGGGTTTGATCTTATTTGATCTAAACTAATCATGGAGTGACACTCTAAATTGAACTCGATTCGGGTTTGATCTAACTTGATCTTGGAACAATGCTCCTAATTTAACTTGATTCAGGTTCGATCATAGTTTGATCTAACTTGATCTCGAAGCAATGCTTCATATTATACTTAATTTGGGCTCCATCTTGGTTTAAACTAACCCGATCTTGAAGCAACACTCTAAAATAGACTTGATTTAGGTTTGTTGTTTTATCAAACCGATTTTAGGGCAACGCTTTAGATTTGATCTGATTCGGTTTTAATCTAGGTTTGATCGAACCCAATCTTAGTGCAATGCTCTCGATTAAACTTGATTTGGGTATTATCTTTATTTCATCGGGCCTACCTAATCTTGGAGCAACACTCAAAATTGGACTTGATTAATGTTTGATCTAACCTGATCATGCAGCATCACACTCTCCATATTGAACTTGATTCATCTTAGAGCAATCCAACCCGACCTTAGAGAAAATGCTCCATATCGAACTTTATTTGGGTTTGACCTAAGTTTGATCCGACCTTATCTTGGAACAATGCATTAAATTGCATTTGATTCATATTTTGATTTGAGTCTGAACCAAATCAATCTTGGAGGAATGCAGCAGCATATTTCACTTAATTCGAGATTGATATAAGTTTGATCCAATACGATCTTTGAGGAATGCTCTACATTGGACTTGATTTGGGTTTTGATCTTGCTTTGA
This sequence comes from Calamus simplicifolius, assembly GCA_900491605.1. Taxonomy (NCBI): domain Eukaryota; kingdom Viridiplantae; phylum Streptophyta; class Magnoliopsida; order Arecales; family Arecaceae; genus Calamus; species Calamus simplicifolius. The sequence goes on from UESW01002910.1 coordinate 64,109, forward strand.
TCAAGCTCACAATCTAAGATCAAGGCTCGATATTGAACTTAATTCCGATTTGATCAAAGTTTAGTCGAATCCGATCTTAGAGCAATGTTACACTTATTCGATTTGTTCGGGTTTGATTTGAGTTTAATCCACCCTTATCTTAGAGCAATGCTTTAAATTGAACTTGATTGGGGTTTGATCGAAGTTTGATTGAATTCGATCTAACAATAGAATCCAGATTGGACTTGATTCGGGTTTGATATAAGTTTGATCCAACTCGATCCTCGAGCAGCGCTCTCGATTTGACTTGATTCGGCGGGTTTGATCTATATATTAATCCAACCTTTTCTTAGAGCAATGCTGCGAATTAGACTTGATTCATGTGGATCTAATTTGATCTAACCTGGTCTTGTTGCAATGCTTTGGATTGGACTTGTTTTGGAATTTGATCTAAGTTTGGCTCGACCCGATCTTGGAGCATCACTTCCAATTGGACTTGACTCAGGTTTGATCTAAGTTTGATCCAATCCGAACTTTTAGAGCAACATTCCGAATTCAAATTGATTTAGCCTTGATTTGGCCCGATCTTGTAGCAACGCTCCAGATTGAACTTCATTTAGCTTGATGTAGGTTAGATCTAGTCCAATCATGGAGTAATGCTTCGATTGATCTTGATTTCAGTTTGATTTAAAGCAATGCTCTAGATCGAACCTGATTCGGGTTTGATTTAAGTTTCATTAACCCAATCCTGAAGCGACATTCATGATTGGGTTGATTGAAAAGAGATCAAAGTTTGATCTAGGCTGATCATATTATAATGTTTTAGGTCGAAATTGATTCGGGTTTGATCTTATTTGATCTAAACTAATCATGGAGTGACACTCTAAATTGAACTCGATTCGGGTTTGATCTAACTTGATCTTGGAACAATGCTCCTAATTTAACTTGATTCAGGTTCGATCATAGTTTGATCTAACTTGATCTCGAAGCAATGCTTAATACATAATTTGGGCTCCATCTTGGTTTAAACTAAACTAACCCGATCTTGGGGCTCCATCTTGGTTTAAACTAAACTAACCCGATATTGAAGCAACACTCTAAAATAGACTTGATTTAGGTTTGTTGTTTTATCAAACCCGATTTGAGGGCAACGCTTTAGATTTGATCTGATTCGGTTTTAATCTAGGTTTGATCAAACCCAATCTTAGTGCAATGCTCTCGATTAAACTTGATTTGGGTATTATCTTTATTTCATCGGGCCTACCTAATCATGGAGCAACACTCAAAATTGGACTTGATTAATGTTTGATCTAACCTGATCATGCAGCATCACACTCTCCATATTGAACTTGATTCATCCTAGAGCAATCCAACCCGACCTTAGAGAAAATGCTCCATATCGAACTTTATTTGGGTTTGACCTAAGTTTGATCCGACCTTATCTTGGAACAATGCATTAAATTGCATTTGATTCATATTTTGATTTGAGTCTGAACCAAATCAATCTTGGAGGAATGCAGCAGCATATTTCACTTAATTCGAGATTGATATAAAGTTTGATCCAATACGATCTTTGAGGAATGCTCTACATTGGACTTGATTTGGGTTTTGATCTTGCTTTGATCAAGCTCACAATCTAAGATCAAGGCTCGATATTGAACTTAATTCTGATTTGATCAAAGTTTAGTCGAATCCGATCTTAGAGCAATGTTACACTTATTCGATTTGTTCCTGGTTTGATTTGAGTTTAATCCACCCTTATCTTAGAGCAATGCTTTAAATTGAACTTGATTGGGGTTTGATCGAAGTTTGATTGAATTCGATCTAACAATAGAATCCAGATTGGACTTGATTCGGGTTTGATATAAGTTTGATCGAACTCGATCCTCGAGCAGTGCTCTCGATTTGACTTGATTCGGCGGGTTTGATCTATATATTAATCCAACCTTTTCTTAGAGCAATGCTGCGAATTAGACTTGATTCATGTGGATCTAATTTGATCTAACCTGGTCTTGTTGCAATGCTTTGGATTGGACTTGTTTTGGAATTTGATCTAAGTTTGGCTCGACCCGATCATGGAGCATCACTTCCAATTGGACTTGACTCAGGTTTGATCTAAGTTTGATCCAATCCGAAATTTTAGAGCAACATTCCGAATTCAAATTGATTTAGCCTTGATTTGGCCCGATCTTGTTGCAACGCTCCAGATTGAACTTCATTTAGCTTGATGTAGGTTAGATCTAGTCCAATCATGGAGTAATGCTTCGATTGATCTTGATTACAGTTTGATTTAAAGCAATGCTCTAGATCGAACTTGATTCGGGTTCGATTTAAGTTTCATTAACCCAATCCTGAAGCGACATTCATGATTGGGGTTGATTGAAAAGAGATCAAAGTTTGATCTAGGCTGATGATATTATAATGTTTTAGGTCGAAATTGATTCGGGTTTGATCTTATTTGATCTAAACTAATAATGGAGTGACACTCTAAATTGAACTCGATTCGGGTTTGATCTAACTTGATCTTGGAACAATGCTCCTAATTTAACTTGATTCAGGTTCGATCATAGTTTGATCTAACTTGATCTCGAAGCAATGCTTCATATTATACTTAATTTGGGCTCCATCTTGGTTTAAACTAACCCGATCTTGAAGCAACACTCTAAAATAGACTTGATTTAGGTTTGTTGTTTTATCAAACCCGATTTTAGGGCAACGCTTTAGATTTGATCTGATTCGGTTTTAATCTAGGTTTGATCGAACCAAATCTTAGTGCAATGCTCTCGATTAAACTTGATTTGGGTATTATCTTTATTTCATCGGGCCTACTTAATCTTGAAGCAACACTCAAAATTGGACTTGATTAATGTTTGATCTAACCTGATCATGCAGCATCACACTCTCCATATTGAACTTGATTCATCCTAGAGCAATCCAACCCGACCTTAGAGAAAATTCTCCATATCGAACTTTGTTTGGGTTTGACCTAAGTTTGATCCGACCTTATCTTGGAACAATGCGTTAAATTGCATTTGATTCATATTTTGATTTGAGTCTGAACCAAATCAATCTTGGAGGAATGCAGCAGCATATTTCACTTAATTCGAGATTGATATAAAGTTTGATCCAATACGATCTTTGAGGAATGCTCTACATTGGACTTGATTTGGGTTTTGATCTTGCTTTGATCAATTTCACAATCTAAGATCAAGGCTCGATGTTGAACTTAATTCCGATTTGATCAAAGTTTAGTCAAATCCGATCTTAGAGCAATGTTACACTTATTCGATTTGTTCTGGGTTTGATTTGAGTTTAATCCACCCTTATCTTAGAGCAATGATTTAAATTGAACTTGATTGGGGTTTGATCGAAGTTTGATTGAATTCGATCTAACAATAGAATCCAGATTGGACTTGATTCGGGTTTGATATAAGTTTGATCCAACTCGATCCTCGAGCAGCGCTCTCGATTTGACTTGATTCGGCGGGTTTGATCTATATATTAATCCAACCTTTTCTTAGAGCAATGCTGCGAATTAGACTTGATTCATGTGGATCTAATTTGATCTAACCTGGTCTTGTTGCAATGCTTTGGATTGAACTTGTTTTGGAATTTGATCTAAGTTTGGCTCGATCCGATCATGGAGCATCACTTCCAATTGGACTTGACTCAGGTTTGATCTAAGCTTGATCCAATCCGAAATTTTAGAGCAACATTCCGAATTCAAATTGATTTAGCCTTGATTTGGCCTGATCTTGTTGCAACGCTCCAGATTGAACTTCATTTAGCTTGATGTAGGTTAGATCTAGTCCAATAATGGAGTAATGCTTTGATTGATCTTGATTTTAGTTTGATTTAAAGCAATGTTCTAGATCGAACCTGATTCGGGTTCGATTTAAGTTTCATTAACCCAATCCTGAAGCGACATTCATGATTGGGGTTGATTGAAAAGAGATCAAAGTTTGATCTAGGCTGATCATATTATAATGTTTTAGGTCGAAATTGATTCGGGTTTGATCTTATTTGATCTAAACTAATAATGGAGTGACACTCTAAATTGAACTCGATTCGGGTTTGATCTAACTTGATATTGGAACAATGCTCCTAATTTAACTTGATTCAGGTTTGAACTAGGCTCCATTTGAAAAATTAATTGGATTAGGTCCGCTCAAGCTCGAAACAAGAGCATAGCTCCTATTAGGCCGACTGAGGATTGCCATGGCCTTGATACAAGATTGACACGACCTAGTTGGATTTTTGCTCCGAATTATCTCATCAATGACTATTTTAGAGCTATACTATTGTTTCTAGCCTGACATGATCCAATTCGATTGTTGCACAGGAACTCTTACTTTGATTCAAGTGTACCTAGAACCCATTAGATTGCTGCTTTGAATCGAGACCAATTGGAGCCATGGTCTCGATTCGAGCTTGACACAACACAAATGGATTCCTGCTCCGAATTGAGCCTCACTAGATCTAATTGGAACCATTCTCTTGTTTTAGAACTTGATCGACCCGTTTAGATTCTTGCTCTGAATCAAATCTCACTCGATCCAATTGGAGCCAAAGTCTTGATTCGAGCTTGACTTGACGCAATTGGATTCTTACTACGAATCAAGCATGACTTGATCTTGTTGGAGAAATTATTAAGAAATTATTTACCCAATTATTGATTTTGATGATTAACAAAAGTCATAAGTATATTCCTGATGTTTCTGATAAATTTGATAAGTGTTTCAGGAATTAAGATCGGTTATTTATCCAAATGGTACTTAGAAATAAGTTTTGAATTGAATTTTAATAGAATTTATTTACGTTCAGAACTTGGAGCCGACACCCTAACAAACTCGAGCTGACTCCATAGCGTATCAGAACAGTTCAATATTTTTGACACTGTTTGGAGTCGACACCTAGAGTTTTGGAGCTGACTCCAACCTGAGATACAGAGAAACTATTTTCTGCTTCAGAAGCCGGAGCCAACACATGGATTTCAGAAGTCGACTCTAACCTGAGTTACAGACACTTTGCAAAGTCGGAGCTGACTCCACGATGGATTGTTTTTTGCTATTTTTGGAAATCCAATCTGGAGCCGACACATGAAAAGTTGAAGCCGAGACTCCAACCTGTCAAGGATGATTTTCAAAAGTGCAAGATAAGCTGTAATGGATATATTTTTCCATCTAACTCCCAATGGATATATTTTTGTGCATGGAGAATCATCCAAGGTACTTTGTAACGACTATTTTCTCACCTAATCTCGGATTAAGACTCTATATAAAGAGGGATTCGTTCGTTTGAAAAGAAGAACAAAAATAGAGAGAAAATAATGAAAAAATCGAGAGATATTTAAAAAAAATCTCCAAGTCCACATCTGTCATTCAAAGAGAGATTCAAGAGAAATCCCAAGCCCTAAAAGTTCAAATTTGGAGGATTCTCAAAGGAGAAGAGAAGAAGAGCAAAAGCCCTATTTCCTCAATATTCTCTTCAACGAGCTATGTTCAAGATTCAAAGTTCAATCCTTGCTCATCCATTCAAAAGAGAAGAGGAAAAGAAGAAAAGCTCAACCTCAAATCGCTTCAAACAGGCTATTAATTGCTGTAAACATTATCTTGATTTACTGTTTACTAATTCAATCAGGGAGATTAAATTAGTTGAGGTAGTTTACCTTGGGGACAAGCTAGTTTAGCTTGGGTTAAGGTTTTGTGCTGGTGAACCTATGAAAACCGGCTGGGTTCATTGTGACCCCATGTAAAACAATAAGTTAGAGTTGGTGAGCTTGTAAAATAACTCAACTGTAATCAAGGGATTATAGTGTGGACTCAAGAGTTGCTTGAGAGTGGCACGTAGTAGGTATGGCTAACACCGAACCACTATAAATCTTTGTGTTTGTCATGCCTTTGACTCTCTCTCTCTCTTATCTTCTTCATATTGTGCATAGTAGTTATTAATTAACTTTACTTGTGCACTTTCATTAAGAAATTATTTTTTAAAAGGATAAATTTTTTAAAAGAACTCAATTCACCCTTCCCTCTTGAGTTGTCATCTGGGCCAACAATTGGTATTAGAGCTTGTCCTCATTTTTATTTGATCTAACAATCAAGAGTTAAAGATCCAAATGGCAACACAAGCTGGATCATCCTTTGCTAAAAGTCAATCCACTAATAGGCTACCTTTGTTTAATGGCTCAATTATTCATATTGGAAAGCAAAAATGAGGATTTTCATTCAAGCTTTAGATTATGAGTTGTGGAGTGTCATTACAAATGGACCTAGTACACCCACACACATTGTAGATGGTTTAATATTCCTAAGCCCAAAAGGGATTGGAATGAGAATGATAGGAAAATGGCTCAGCTTAATGCCAAAGCCATGAATGTTTTATATTATTCTTTGGATGCTAATGAATTTAATCGCATATCTACTTGTTTATCTGCCAAAGAAATATGGGATACATTAGAAGTTACCCATGAGGGTACTAACCAAGTAAAAGAATTCAAAATTAACATTCTAGTATACAAATATGAATTGTTTAGCATGAAACAAACTGAATCAATCACATGCATGTACACTAGATTCACAGATATTGTTAATGGTTTGAAAAGTCTTGGTAAGACTTATACTAATTCTAAATTGGTGCGCAAAATTCTTAGATCTCTTCCAAGATCATGGGAAGCAAAAGTAACTGCAATCCAAGAAGCCAAAGACTTGAATGTTCTACCTTTGGAGGAGCTACTTTGGATCCTTGATGACCTATGAATTGACAATGAAACAACATCAAGAGGAAGAAGTCAAGAAGAAAAGAACCATAAGCACTCAAGGCTGCAGAACATGATAAGAGCAGCAGCGAGAAAGAAAAAGAAGATGATGAATAGCTTTCCTTGCAAAGAAGTTTAGAAAGTTTATGCAAAGAAGGAGACCCTTCCACAAAAGGAAATCTAAAATCAAAATGGAAGGAGAAAAGGAAAAAAAAAGGGATTAAGATAAAGAAAAAGAACCCTTGATATGTTATGAATGTAAGAAGCCGGTGCATTTTTGATCTGAATGTCCTCAACTAAAGAAGGGTTACAAGAAGAAGAAGAAGGCCTATGTTGCAACATAGAGTGATAGTGAAGAATCTTCATCCGAAGAAGAACAAAAAGAGGTTACAAACATATGTTTCATGGCAAACGATGAAAATGAGAATCCCTAGTGATGACTTTACATTTGATGAATTATATGATGCTTTCAATGAGTTAGTTAGTTAGTGATTTTAAGGTTTTGAGAATGAAAATAAATCCTTGAAAACTGAAAACCTAAATCTTCTCAAAGAGAAAAATGAACTTATTCTTGAGGTTAAAAATCTAAAATCTGAAAATGAAAATATTTTAAAAGAAAAAGAATCAATTTCTAATGAAAACATTAACTTAACGAAAGAAATTGATAAATATAAGAATATTGTTGATAGATTTACATATAACTCATAAAAATTAAATTTACTTTTAAGTAATCAACGAGCTGTGTATTTGATAAAGCTGGATTAGGATATAGACCTCACATGAAACAAAAGTATGTAACAAATTCTTTAATAAGAAACCAAGTAAAAATGATGTTTCATGTTATCATTGCAATAAAAAGGGACATAAATCATATGAATGCAATTTTAGAAAATCTAATAAGAATTTAATGCTTAAAGATAAGAAAATATGGGTTCCAAAAGGAATAATATTTATTGCGACTAACCATGAAGGACCCAAGAAAGCTTGGGAACCTAAACAAAAGATTTAATTATCTTGCAGGAGTGTCTTACGGATAAAGGATCAAAACGAAAGTGGTATCTTCAAAAGGAGAAATTGATCACCCTTGAAGATAAAAGAGGAGGAGTTGTTACTTTTGGAGACAATGGCAAAGGCCAAATTATGGGATTTGGTAAAATTCAAATAACTCTATCCACTTTTATAGAAAATATTTTATATGTTGTTGGTTTAAAGCATAATTTAATTAGCATTAGCCAATTGTGTGATAAAGGTTTCAAATTTTTCTTTGAATCTTCTATTTGCACTGTTTCTAATCCCATTGACAATAGCATTATATTTATTGGAAATAGAAATGGCAATATGTACTTAATTGATTTAGACAATTTGTCTACAAGTATGCATTGCTTAATTGCTGATAATGCTAAGGTAAATGAGATTGGATAGCTATGACATCGTAGATTAGGTCATGCAAGCACACACCTAATTTTAAAATTAATTAGAATGGATTTAGTTAAAGGACTTCCAAAGTTAGATTTTGAAAATAATAGAATTTGTGATGCATGTCAATTTGGAAAACAAACTAGAAATTCTTTCAAACCTAAAAAATATTGTTTCAACTACTAGGCCACTTGAACTACTACATATGGACCTTTTTGGACATACTAGAACCACTAGTTTAGGAGGAAAGAAATATGGTCTTGTGATAGTAGAAGATTATTCTAGATACACTTGGGTATTATTTTTAGCTCACAAAGATGAGACTTTCTCGATATTCCTGAAATTCTTTAAGAAAGTCAAAATGAGAAAAACAACACCATAGTGTCTCTTAGAAGTGATCATGGAACAGAATTTAAAATCATCAATTTGAAAATTTATGTATTGAAAATGACATTCATCATAATTTTTTGCACCTAGAACACCATAACAAAATGGAGTAGTAGAAAGAAAAAATAGAACATTAGAAGATATGGCCCATACCATGCTATGTGAAAGCCAACTCCCAAAGTACTTCTGGACAGAAGCTATAAACACAGCATGTTACAACCTTAATAGAGCTTTAATTAGGTCAATTCTTAAAAAAACTCCCTATGAACTATGGCAAATAGGATAATCTTGGGAAGTTTGGTTGTCGATGTTTTCTTCATAACAATGGTAAGGACAATCTTGGAAAGTTTGATGCTAAATCTGATGAAGGTATATTTTTAGGTTATTCAACATCTAGTAAAGTATATAGATTGTTCAATAAGAAATATTTAATTATTGAAGAGTCAATTCATGTAGTATTTGATGAGTCTTTAGCATCAAGTTCTGAAAAGATAGATGATGAGGAAGATACAATTTTGCTTGAAAGAGATATTAAAAAATTGAATATAGATGTATCTTTAGACCATGAACCAGAAGTTAAAGATGATGACTCGCTTAAGGATGGATGATGTTATTGATACTACTCGTAATGATATAGATCTACCTAGAGATTGGAGATATGCTTATGGTCATCCTAAGGATTTAAGTGATCCATCTCAAGGAGTATAAGAACTAGACCATCAATGAGAAACATCAATAATCATCTTGCATTTGTGTCTCATATAGAACCCAAAACTATTGATGAAGCTGAAAAAGATAGTAATTGGATGTTAGCTATGCAAGAAGAATTAAATCAATTTACTAGGAATAATGTATGGTCCTTAGTTGATAGACCCAAAGGTCATTCTATTATAGGATCTAAATGTGTATTTAGAAATAAATTAGATGAAAATGGCATAGTAATTAGAAATAAAGCTAGATTAGTTGCAAAGGATATAATCAAGAAGAAGGAATTGATTTTGATGAAACTTTTGCACCTGTAATTAGATTAGAAGCAATTAGACTATTATTTGCATTTGCATGTATATGAACATTAACTTATTTCAAATGGATGTTAAAAGTGTATTTTTAAATGGTTTTATAAATGAGGAAGTTTTTGTAGAACCACCATGTTTTGATGATCATGAATTTTCAAACCATGTTTTCAAATTACACAAAGCACTTTATGGTTTAAAAAATAAGCACCTAGAGCTTGGTATGATAGATTAAGCAAATTTCTAATTGAAAATAATTTTTCTAGAGGAAATTTGATGAAACCTTATTTTTGAAAGAAAAGATAAAGATTTATTGGTAGTACAAATTTATGTAGATGATATTGTATTCGGTGCTACTAAATAATCTTTTGTGTCAAGAATTTGCTAAGTTAATGCAGGGTGAATTCGAGATGAGCATGATGGAAGAACTCAACTTCTTCCTATGACTTCAAATCAAACAAGAAAAAGAGAGGATTTTCATCAATCAAATAAAGTACACAAAAGAAATTCTCAAGAAGTTTGGTATGAAACTAGTCAAACCTCTTGGAATACCAATGAGTTCTTCATGCAAGTTAGGTAAAGATGAAGATGGTAAGCTTGTTGATCAAAAATATTACAGAGGTATGATCGGTTCACTACTTTACTTAACGGCAAGTAGACCTGATATTATGTTTGCTGTGTATTTATGTGCACGATATAAATCTAAACCTAAAGAATCTCACTTAATTGCAGTAAAAGAATACTTAGATATCTAAATGAGACTAAAAATGTAGGATTATGGTATTCTAGAGACTCAATACTAAATTTGATTGCATATTCTAATTCTGATTATGCTGGTTGCAAATTGGATAAAAAAAGTACAAGTGGTGCATGCCAATTTTTAGGAAGTAACTTAATCTCTCGGTTTAGCAAAAGCAAAATTCGGTTGCATTATCAAATGCTGAAGCTAAATATGTTGCAGCTGAAAGTTGCTGTACTCAAATCCTTTGGATTAAGTGACAACTTGAAGATTATGGTATAACACTTGATAAAATACCAATTAGATGTGATAACACTAGTGAAATAAACTTAACTAGAAATCCTATACAACACTCAAGAACTAAACACATTGAAATTAAATATCATTTTATTAGAGAACATGTAGCTAATAATGACATTTGTCTTGATTATGTTTGTACTGATGAACAATTAGCTGGCATTTTTATAAAACCCCTAAGTGAAGAAAGATTTTATTATCTTAGAGGAGAATTAGGAGTCTGTGACCCATTAGAATGATTTTTAAATCTCCTAGAAATGATCATCTAGAATTCAATCATTTTTCCAAATTTTCTTATGATTTTAAGGATAATTTATCTAGATATTTGAGCCCATTGATTCACCACATTCCAAAGTTGACTTATCCAAAATTTGATGACAATCTGGACAAGTTTCAGATTCTTTGAAACTCTTATTTTTTTTTCTGAAACTGTCTTGGAGCCGACACCATGGTTATTGGAATCGACTCTAGTTTTGTCTGAGATTTTGAAGCCGACACCTGTTTTTCTAGAGTTGACTCCACTTCGGGTGCTGACTGTGTTAGTAGCGACCTGGAGCCGACACCTCGCTTTGCGGGAGTTGACTCCAAGTGGTTCCAGGTTGATTTATCTAGGGCAGAGTCGACACCTCTCTCATTCCAAACGTCTCTAAACTTTTCCAAATCCTTTCCAACTCTTCCCAAAACCCAAAATTTCTCAAATCCTTCGTTCTCTAGCACTCAATGGCACCTAAATGTAGGGGATCTATGTTCGGTGGACTAGTTATGACAGGGAAACGGACTGTGAGGCGTCCAGTGCAACAGCCTTCGCCAAGCTCGTCCTCCTCTTCGCTGCATCCACACCGAGCTGCCATCCCTAGCCGTTCTTTGCCTCAAGTAGACACCTTAGCCAGCCGTGTGATTACCATGGGTAGGAAAGTTGATTTTCATTTCATTGAGGCGAGGGTTTTTCAATTGGGTGGCAGTTAAAGGAGTTAGGTTGAAAGAAAGTTTGCTCTCTTGATGTACCTACTTACCCCGCTTTGGTTAAGGAGTTTTACCATAATTTGTCAAGAGGAGATGGAGGTTTTGTAAGTTTTGTTAGAGGAAAAAGAATACATTTGACTTCGGGGATTCTTGGAAACCTTTTAGAAATTCCTGTTGTTGGACTGATAGCAAATTCCCATAGTGAGAGATCAGGAGCATTATCAAGAATGCTAGGAAGGGAAGTTACAGAATTTGAAGAGGTTAGGGCAAACCAATTGCCCCTAGAGCTCAGATTATTACATAACATTTGTGGTCAAATTATATTTCCAAAGACCGGCAGATTTGAGTATGTCTCGGAGCGAGACATTGTTATCATGGATAGTGTTCTGACAAGTCAACCAATAAATTTAGCTGGTATGATGATATAGTATATGGTTGAGGCTGGTAGCAAGAAGAGATCAACCTTGCCTTACAGCATGATTTTGACTTTAGCATTTCAAAGCAAAGGGATAGAGTTATTTCAGACAGTGAACCCATGAAGAACTTAAGGCACACTGACTATTATAGCTTAGCTACTGTGCATCGTATGGGGTTCATGAAGGTGGATGGTAATTGGGAAAGGAAGGGACACCTAGAGGACAGGGCAGCTGATATTGGAGCTACTGCACCATCAGAAGCTGGTCCATCCATGAGGCGTCCTTCACCTGAGCACAGTAGATCATCACCACCACCAGCACCTGCATCTATTTCTATTCCAACTTATGGATTTTCTAGTGCTCAGCTGGAGTAGCTAAAGGAACTCTTTGCTTGTCATGAAGAAAGAATGAAGATTGAATTTGATAATAGACTTATGAGTATAAGGGATTGTATTACTCCTTGGAAGATAAAGTAAACAGAATTGAATCATCCTTTGAAACTTCTTCTGAGGCCTTGAAATGTAATTTAATGCAAATTTTGAGAAGATCAAGGACATTGGAGGAGATTTTGAAACATATTCAAAGTGTAATGCTGAGCTACAAGAAAAAGTCACTGTTGCATCTGCTTTTGTTGAGAGGAAGCTAAATGATTTTATAAAGATACAAGGAGAAGGCATGGGAAAGATCTTAGAAGAGCTTAAGAGACTTCTTAGATTTTTTAGATTTTGATGTAATTTGATTTTGTTTGCATTTTGAATGATGTAATAAAGTTTAGTGAAATGAACATTTTGTTATAATGTTTCAGTATTCAATGAATATCATACTTGAATTTTGATATTAAGTTGCTTGAATTTTAAGCTAACCTTTGATTTTGATGTTTGAATTATTCAACTCCTATGTTTGATGTTAATTTAAGCTATACGAACCTTCTTCTACAATAACCTTTTTGTTGATTAAAAGGGGGAGAGAAGAGTGTATATGCATAAAGATAAGGGAAAAAGAGATATTTGTATGTACAATGGTAAAATATATTAAAGATAATATATGTTAAATGATATTGAAGATAATATATGTTAAATGAACATTTATATCAAAAGGAATTAAGATATGCAGTAAAGTTTATTGAAACTTTACATATGCACTATATAGGGGGAGCTATCTCATCAAGGGGAGCTTAACCTAATTTTTTTAAAAATGTTTGTCAATTATGCATTAATTGATTATGCATATATCAATGTTTTTGTCATCATCAAAAAAGGAGATTGTTGAGGAAATTATTGAGAAATTATTTACCCAATTATTGATTTTGATGATTAACAAAGTCATGAGCATATTTCTCGTGTTTCTGTAAATTTGATAAGTGTTTCAGGAATTAAGATCAGTTATTTATCCAAATAGTACTTAGAAATCAGTTTTGAATTAAATTTCAATAGAATTTATTTAAGTTCAGAACTTGGAGCCGACACCCTAAAGACTCGAGCCGACTCTAGAGTGTATCAGAACAGTTCAATATTTTCAGCACGGTTCGGAGTCGACACTAGAGTTTCGGAGCCAACTCCAACCTGAGATACAGAGAAACTATTTTCTGCTTCAGAAGCCGGAGCCGACACATGGATTTCGGGAGCCGACTCTAACTTGAGTTACAGATACTATGTTTTTCGAAGCAATTCTTGGAGCCAACACATCAGAAATCGGGAGCTGACTCCATCAGCGGTGAGTCGACACTTTGCAAAGTGGAGCCGACTCCGATGGATTTTTTTTGCTATTTTTGGAAACCTGATCTGGAGCTAGGGGTGCAACTCAGGCTCATGAAACTCGGGTTTTCTCAACCCTAACCCTAACCCTATTACAAAATATCAACCCTAACCCTAACCCTATTTGTAAAACCTCAACCCTAACCCTTTTTTTTAAATCAGGTTTGGGTTGAGTTTCGGGTTGAAATTTGGGTTGATGAAAAAAATAAAATAAAACACTTTTTTCAAAGTAAATAAACATCGAATTATGGATCCTAAAGACGGAAAAAAACAAAATTCCTTGCCAAACGCATATGCTGGGCTTGGGGCTTTAACATTGTATTAAAAAAAATCTTACTTGAAACAAAGAAGAGGAGGAAGTGCCATAAACAAAAAGAGGAGGAGGCGAAAGTGAAACGAATGTATGGTGGTCGCCTTTATGTTTGTCCTTTTCCTGCCTGCAACCGACGGCCTTGCCCTCCTCGCCCAAGTTGGCCATCTCGTTCGGATCCGACTAGTCCTCTTGTTTCATGGCACAAGGAAGCCAAACAAAAACCAAGGGTTAATCTAACCCTTTTACAAGAAATATGTTCATAATATCTAAGAACAAATAGCTCCTAAATTGAGCAAATATTCAAAGTAATACTTTACAACTTTTGTAGTAAATCTTCAGCAATAAATGTAGATCTCGAAGTAGCTGAAGCTTTAAATGCTTAAAGACTTTAATAAATCTGGATGGTTGACAGTGAATGATCTTTATGATTTTCAACTTCAATACACATGAACTTGCTTTCAATCACTCAGAAAAAATATGCAATAAAAGCTCTTTCTTCTTGGATTTCTTTCTCTTCTTTTCATCCTTAGATTTTTCTCTCTTTTTTTTGTCCTTCTAATCTCAGCTATTTAAAGCATTTCAATATCAAAGATAGCCTTAGACTAATTTGAAATAAATGAAAAGTAGAACGGGAAGAAAATATAACCGTTGAAGATATTTTTCTTGAGCATTGAATGCACTGAATCCATTTAAGGAAGAAAGATCTCTGCCATAATCCAAGAGATCAAAAGTCAGTATAGCTGAAAATAAAATTAAGAAGAGAGAGAGAAAAAGAACACCCAAGCTTGCAATCCATATCAGTAGTTGGGCTGGAAGTAATTTCAGTTAACTACTTCACTGAAGAGACCGACCAGGGTGGTGAGCAGCTAGCTGAAAGCATCCTTCAGTTAGCTAGATTCAAAGAACACACGGCCAAGAGAGATAGTTCAGTCCACAAGCTAGCTAAAAATAAGTTTTAGTTAGCTATATTCAAAAACTACATGGCCAAGAGAGAGAGAGCAGCCCAAAAGTAGTTAGCTGAAGCTTTGCTTTAGTTAACTCGTCCATAGATCCACATGGCTTGAAGAGAAAAGTAGTTAGCTCCTTAGCTAACTCAATTTTGCATCCACACGGCTTGAGAAAAGGATCTGCCATAAAGAAAAAAGTAGTTAGCTCTTTAGCTAACTCAATTTGAATCCACATGGCTTGAAGAGAGGGGACCGGCCAAAAGTAGTTAGCTCCTTAGCTAACTATTCCATAATGACAATCGGCCAGGGAGAATTTCTGCAAAAAGTAGTTAGCTTCCAAACAAAGTAATTAGCTCACAAAGGCAATAAGCTAGCTAACCAGTTAACTAGATTCAAATATGGTTCGGCCAAACTCATGACAAGGAAAAAGTAGTTAACTAAAGAGAAATCTAGCTAGCTAAGAAGGAAGACAAGCTAGCTAACCAGCTAGCTAAGAGAGGGAATAAGTTAGCTAATCCCATGAAGCATTCGACCAACACTGTAGCAGGAGAAAGTAGTTAGCTAAGAGAAAATAGTAGCTATCAAATTACATTCAGCTAGGCCTATGGCAAGACAAAAGTAGTTAGCTATCAAATACATTCAGCTAGCTAGGAGAGAAGATAAGCTAGCTAACCAGCTAACTAATTTTAACATGCATTCGGCCAGGCACAATGCAAGAGAAAAATAGCTAACAAAAGAGGAAACTCAGCTAGCTAAGAAGGAAGACAAGCTAGCTGCCCAGTTAGCTAGGAGAATGCATGGTTCAGCTAGGCTTACAGCATGGGAAAAAATAGCTAGCTAGCAAGGGAAAAAAGTCAGCTAAGAGAGGAGATAAGCTAGCTCCCAAGCTAACCATTTTCACCATGAATTCGGCCAGGCACAGAACCAAGCCAAAATAGCTAACTAGTAAAGCAACAAGCTAGCTCCAAGGCACAATAAGTTAACTATCCAGGTAGCTTATAAGAACAAAATGGCTGGGGCATTCTTCCATGAAGTTTTGCTTGATGAGGCTCATTTGTAAGGCACATGTACTTTCTTGCATTAATCTTAGTTTTCATAATAAAATTAGTCTTTACTTAATTTTGTAATCATCAAAATCAATTTAGGGCCAAATAGGGTTTAGGGTTTTTGGGTTTAGGGTTTAGGTTTTAGAGTTTAGGGTTTAGGGTTTGGTTTAAGGGTTTAAGGGTTTAGGGTTTTTAGGGTTTAGGGTTTGGGTTTAAGGGTTTAGGGTTTGGGTTTAGGGTTTAGGTTTTTGGTTTAGGTTTTAGGTTTTAGGGTTTTAGGGTTTAGGGTTTTAGGGTTTAGGGTTTAGGGTTTAGGGTTTAAGGGTTTAAGGGTTAGGGTTTAGGGTTTAGGTTTAAGGGTTTAGTGTTTAGGGTTAGGATTTTGGTATTTTAGTGTTTTTAGGGTTTGGTTTTTAGGGTTTTAGGGTTTAGGTTTTTTGGTTTTAGGGTTTTAGTGTTTAGGGTTTTAGGGTTTAGGGTTTTAGGGTTTAGGGTATAAGGGTTTAGGTTTAAGGGTTTTAAGGGTTTAAGGGTTTAGGGTTTAGGTTTTTTTTAGGTTTTGGTTTTAGGGTTTTTAGGGTTTAGGTTTAAGGTTTAGGTTTAAGGGTTTAAGGGTTTAGGTTTAGTGTTTAGGGTTTAGGGTTTTTAGGGTTTAGGGTTTTTATGGTCTATTGTTTAGGGTTTAGGTTTTAGGTTTTAATGGTTTTAGGGTTTTAGGTTTTAGGGTTTTAGGGTTTAGGGTTTAGGGTTTAAGGTTTTAGGGTTTGAGGGTATTAGGGCTTTAGGGTTTTAGGGCTTATGGGTTAAGGGTTTAGGGTTTTAGTGTTTTAGGGTTTAGGGTTTAAAGGTTTAAGGGTTTAGGGTTTAGGGTTTAGGGTTTTAGGGTTTAGGGCTTTGGTTTTGGTGTTTAGGGCTTTAGGGTTTTAGGGTTTAGGTAATAGGTTTTCGGGTTTTAGGGTTTTGGGTTTAGGGTTTTAGGGGTTTAGGGTTTATGGTTTTTAGGGTTTTAGGTTTAGGGTTTAGGGTTTAGGGTTTTAGGGTTTAGGGTTTTAGGGTTTGGGTAGGTTTTAGGGTTTAGGGATTTGTAGGGTTTAGGTTTTAGGGTTAGGGTTTAGGGGTTTAGGGTTTTAGGGTTCTAGGCTTTTAGGGTTTAGGGTTTAGGGTTTAGGGTTTAGGGTTTAGGTTTAGGGTTTAGGTTTAAGGGTTTAAGGTGGTTTAGGGTTGAGGGTTTAGGGTTTTTAGGGTTTAGGTTTTAAGTTTTAAGGGTTTTATGTTCTAGGGTTTTAGGGTTTAGGGTTTTAGGGTTTAGGGTTGGTTTATGGGTTTAAGGGTTTTAAGGTTTAGGGTTTAAGGGTTTTAGGGTTTAAGGTTTAAGTATTTAAGTGTTTAGGGTTTAGGGTTTAGGGTTTAGGGTTTAAGGGTTTAGGGTTTAAGGGTTTAAGGGTTTAGGGTTTTTAGGGTTTATGGGTTAGGGTTTAGGGTTTAGGTTTAGGTTTAAGGGTTTAGGGTTTATGGTTCGGTTAAGGGTCTAGGGTTTAGGGGTTTAAGGGTTTAGGGTTTAGGGTTTAATGGTTTAGGGATTAAGGTTTTTAGGGTTTAGGGTTTAAGGGTTTAATGGTTTAGGGTTTAGGGTTTTTAGGGTTTAGGGTTCTTTGGGTTTTTTTTTTAGGGTTTTAGTGTTTAGGTTTAGCATTTAGGTTTTAGGGTTTTAGGGTTTAGGTGTTAGGGTTTAGTTTTAGGGATTATGGTTTAGGGTTTTAGGGTTTAGGGTTTAGAGCTTTGGGGGTGTTTTGGTTTGGGTTTAGGATAAAAGGGTTTTAGGGTTGGTTTAGGGTTTTAGGGTTTAGGTTTAAGTGTTAAGGGTTTAAGCGTTTAGGGTTAAGGGTTTAGGGCTTTAGGGGTTTAGGGTTTTAGTATTTTAGGGGTTTAGGGTTTTATGGTTTTATGGTTTTTAGGTTTTAGGGTTTAGGGGTTTGGGTTTTAGGGTTTTAGGGTTTAGGGTTTTAGGGTTTTTAGTTTAAGGTTTTAAGGTTTAGGGTTTTTGGTCTAAGGTTTAGGGTTTAGGGTTTATTAGGTTTTTTTAGGGTTTTAGGGTTTTGGGTTTAGGGTTTAGGGTTTTAGGGTTTTTAGGGTTTTGGGTTTAGGGTTTAAGATTTAGGGTTTTAGGGTCTAAGGTTTAGGGTTTAGGGTTTATTAGGTTTTAAGGGTTTTAGGGTTTTAGGGTTTAGGGTTTTAGTGTTTAGGGTTTTATGGTTTTAGGGTTTAGGGTTTAAGGTTTAGTGTTTAGGGTTAGGGTTTAGGGTTTAAGGGTTTAGGGTTTAGGGTTAAGGGTTTAGGGTTTTTAGGGTTTAGGGTTTAGTGCTTTTAGGATTTTTAGGGTTTAGGGTTTAGTTTTTAGGGGTTTTAGAGTTTTAGGGTTTAGGGTTTTAGGGTTTAGGTTTAAGGGTTAAGGGTTTAGGGATTTAGGGTTTAGGGGTTTAGGTTTTAGGTTTATGGTGTATGGTTTAGGGTTTGGGTTTAGGTTTAAGGTTTAAGCATTTAAGGGTTTAGGGTTTAGCATTTAGGTTTAAGGGTTTAAGCATTTAAGTTTAGGGTTTAGGGTTTTTAGGTCTAGGGTCTTGGGTTTAGGGTTTAGGTTTTTTTTAGTTTTAAGGGTTTTAGGTTGTAGGTTTAGGGTTAGGGTTTTTGGCTTTAGGGCTTTAGGGTTTAAGGGTTTAAGTGTTTGGGTTTTTAGGTTTAAGGGTTTAGGGTTTAAGGGTTTAGGGTTTGGGTTTGGGTTTTTAGGGTTTTTAGAGTTTAGGTTTGGTTTTTAGGGTTTTTAGGGTTTTAGGGGTTTAGGGTTTAGGGTTTTAGGGTTTAGGTTTTAGGTTTAGGTTTATGATTTTAGGGTTTTAGGTTTAAGGTTAAGGGTTTAGGGTTAGGGGTTTAGGGTTTTGGTTTAGGATTTTAGGGTTTTAGGGTTTTAAGGGTTAAGGTTTAAGGGTTTAGGGTTTTAGGGGTTAGGGTTTAAGGGTTTAGGGTTTAGGGCTTTGGGCTTTAGGGTTTAGGGTTTAGGGGTTTAGGTTTTTTTGGTTTTTATGGTAAGGGTTTTTAGGGTTTAGGGTTTGGGTTTTAGGGTTTAGGGTTTATGGTTTAGGGTTTAGGGTTTAGGGTTTAGGTTTAGGGTTTTAAAGGGTTTAGGGTTTAGGTTTAGGGTTTAAGGGTTTTAGGGTTTAGGGTTTAGGATTTAGGGTTTTGGTTTTAAGGGTTTAAGGGTTAGGTTTAGGTTGGTTTAAGGTTTTATGGGTTTATGGGTTAGGGTTAGGGATTAGGATTTAAATATAATAATAAATAAATATAATGATTAATTTAAAATAAAACATAATCAAAATTTCATTGATATATACTAGATGTGGAATGACTCGAGCTAGGTCGGATTTAATTAAAAGGAAAAAAGAAAGAAAAATTTTCAGTGAGGAAGCCGCTTGTCGGAACGGAAACAAAGTTCCTCCTAGGAGCGGCATAGAGAGGGGATAGGGCGTATCCTAGATTCCCAAGCCAACCATCCTCTTTATATTCTACTGATAATTTTTCTCTTATCTGGCTGCAGAAAATGCTTATGCGGCATCCACTCATTCTCCCCTTCCACGTTGCTTATCCTGACATACAGTAACTTACATGGTTGGATGAGATCCAATCGTCAGGGGCAATGTTTTGAAAACCGGACCGGGCAACGAACGGCTTAAACATTTGGGTCGAGGTCAATCGGTTCGACGAATGAACCGTTTGATCGAACGAATAAATTTAATTAAATTTTAATTTAATAATATAAAATAAAAATATAAATATAATTTAAATAAACAATTTAAAAAAAATCTAAAAACCGGGTTGGACCGGTTGAAACCCGGTCGGTTCAATGGATTTTTCGGTTTTTACG
>UESW01002910.1:102412-131757 GCA_900491605.1 Calamus simplicifolius
AACTCATTAATGGAAAACAAATCCCTCGAAAAATCCCTCGGAAATTAATAATTTCCGAGGGATTTTCCGAGGGATTGTTTTATCCAATTTTTTTATCAAATAAGCCATTTATTATAGAAAATTCTAAAAAAATAATTTTGCGAGGGATTTTTCTAGGGATTATTTTTATCAAAAAAATTTATTAATAACTCATTAATGAAAAATAAGGAAGGCCTTGCCGAAGGGTGGCGGAGGGGATGAAGGGGACCGGAGGGATCATGGAGGGGGGCGGAGGCGAGCCAAGGAAGGCAAAGGTGAGGGAGGAGGCCGGAGGGGAGGGAGGGGGGCGGCGTGGGGGAGGCGGCGGGGTGGGTTTAATTAGGAAACTCACCGCCGCTGGTTGCTGCCGGTGCCGGGGACGCCGCTCGGTGCCGAGGAAGGAGATCGCCGGGACGCCGCTCTACTGGTGCCGTGGAAGAGGGAGAGGGGGAAGAATGGATCGGGCGGTGCGTTAGGGAGGGGGTGTGCAGAATTCTTGTGATAAATTAAATTTATTTTAAATTGCATGGAAATAAAAAGTAAAAAAGAAATTATATATATAAATCATAAATATTCTTATTATAAAAGAATTTTAAATAATATATTAAAATAAAATTAAATTGCGATCAATCATGATCATCCAAGTCATCGTTTGATCTCGATCAGTCCCTCATCAACGTTCAACCGTCCAACGTTCATATCATCAACGACTGCGATCAATCAACCCTAAACCCTAAACCCTAAACCCTAAACCCTTAAACCCTTAAACCCTTAAACCCTTAAACCCTAAAACCCTTAAACCGGTCATCGCCGATTTGGGATCATGCAGTCCTTGATTGATCGCAACCATCGGATCGTCGCCGATCGGATTGATCGCAACCGTCGGATTGATCATCGCCGATTGGGATCATGGATCCGATTGATCGCAACCGTCGGATCGTCGCCGATCGGATTAACGAAGCCGTTAAATATTTAAAAAATAATTTATTTAGCGACGCAGCTAAATGCGTCGCTAGTTTGCAACTCATTAGCGACGCATTTTGTTAGAAAAATTTAAAAATTCGCTGTTATTTTAGCACTGGAAGCTGAAATTTAAAAAGACATACCTTCTTTTTACCTGGTGTTGTACTTGGCTTGCAAGTTGGTTTTAACCAACAGCGTCACCCTTTGGGAACTCACTCAAGATGCCATCAAATCAACAGTTTGATTATACTATTCACCTAAAAACTGATTGTCATTCCATTTGTTTAATTCCTTCTGATATAAATAAAATAAACAATTAACAAGATTCAGAAACCATAAAATGAGCTGTATAGACATAGCATTCATAGTGAAAAACCAGGAAAAAAAATACTGATTAAAAAAGCAAAAAAACTCATAGACTATCACTACTAGAGGATTAAGCATTGGCGCAGAAGAAATCGTGCGACCGCTGGAGGCGGTCGCGGAAGCCACTTTTAGCGACCGCTTCAGGCGGTCGCTGTGGCGGTCGCCAATGCTAAAGCATTGGCGCAGAAGAAATCGTGCGACCGCGGTAGGGCGGTCGCGGAAGGCATTTTTAGCGACCGCTTCAGGCGGTCGCTGTGGCGGTCGCAAATGCTTTATACATCGGCCCGCTCTCTTCTTTTTCCTTATTTGGCTGGTTCATTTCTTTTCCCCTTCCGAAACCCTAAACCGCCTCCGCTTCCGCCATCAAGACGATCTCGCTTCCGCCATCAAGACGATCTCCGCTTCCGCCATCAAGCCTGGGCTGTATCTTCTTGGAACTCCGGAGGTTTGCCATGGTGAGTGGAGATTTGACGCACCTGAGCCGTGACTGCTGATCAATCGAGGCTTCGCCACTTCCAGCCAAGACTTGGGTACCGGTGGGAGTTAGCGAGGTAGGATTTAAATGCCATTAAATCATCTTTCTCCATGTGAACCTCTGTTCCTCTCTAATATCATAAATTCATTCTTTAGGACTCTTGTTTAGTTCGATTGGGAGTTAGCAAAAGCCAACTCGAGTGTCAAGTCCTGAATTAGGGTCGCTGGCCATCGCCTTCATCGATCGGTCAACTGCCAGGTAATTTTTGGTTCCCCTGTTTTCCCAATAAATATTGGTTGGCAGCATGATAGAAGATATTTTAAGGGGATTATAGCATGGATTTTGATAGCTATAATCTTATCGAACGCATGATCGATTCGCCGTTGGTGTTGTTTGTTTCATTTTTGCTTGGTGATTTTTGTGTTGCTTTATCTCCTTTTTGTGGTTACATTAATAGCATTAATGCCGTGGGCCAAAAATCAGATTTAGATTAGTTTGTAGTAATTAAATGGTTCTCTATTTTTTAAATTAGTAAGTTATTTTATCAGATTGATTGGTTGAAGGGTTAAGGTTCTGCAATAGGTTGACTTCAAGGATTTGGAGATGAAATCTTAAGTTTCTGCATGGATCTCTGAGCATGAAATCAGTGTGAGGGAAAAAGATGACAATAGGATAAAAATCTGGCAAGGCATACTCTTTAATTTCTTCTAATTGTATTCCTTTCCCGAGTTCCCAGTGGGAAAACAGATGTTATGCAATACTGGTTACTTTATGTGGTTGTGCACAGTTTATGAAACCTCAGGCTTTAAAAAAAGATGTTTCAGTCTTGATTTTGGTAAGGTGAAATTGTCAGTTTTGATTTCAACAGTTCTGCTCTAGTTTCAGAATTTTCAGCCGTAACACTAATACTATAAATCAGCCAGTCACATAAATTGGGAACATTTTGAAATTTATTGTGTTCTTAAAATAAAGAAATGACTAAGGCATTTAACAAATGACCTGTGTATATTTTAGCAGATTTAGCCTTATAATTTGGATTCATCTGAAACTATAAACCTAACTGCTATTTTAGATCGGTTCCCAGTGAAAAATATAATCTCTTCAATAGTGGTTATTTAATGATTCCATTTTTCATGAAATCGATTCCCTTTTTGATTTGAATGTACAAAAATTTGTGAAGCTCAGCAAGTCTGGAAGCATGGGAGAAAATTATTGTGCTCATATCATTGCCAGTAGTTGATACTGGGTCATTCACAGAATTGCTAAACCTTCCCTATTTATCATGAGTTGGTTATGTTGGTTATTCATCTGTATGGGTTTAGTGGTTTCAATGTTTGGGCTGTAACTTCATTCCATGGCAAAACCACAGCTATGCCAACACATATATCAAGGAGTTAGTAGGATGTGAGGTCCTCATCAAGTTTAAAAAAGGCATGACTATTTGTCATATGGAATGGGAAAATTAGATGCCAACACATATATCAAGGAGTTAGTAGGATGTGAGGTTTTAATCATTCATGTTTTAAATTTTGTACTTCAGTATCTACCTCACTAAATAATCAGATGCTATTAATGTTTTGTGGTTACATTAATGACAAATCAGGTTCAGCATCAACATACCTCATGACAGTTAGAGCATTCTTATAGCAATTGCTACTTGAACATTTAATATTTTAAATTTCAGATAACCAGGCCTTTTAGGCACTTGGACATGGTAGGACAGACATAAATGGATATAATGCTTGTATCATCACAAATGTTAGCTTGGAAATTGTTAGCTGTAACCAAATTTGAACCCTAGACACATCAATCATTCTTAGTGTAATTATCCCTTTTTTAATTAGAAGGTGAAAAGATGACATGAACTTATACTACACAATACAAATTGGGTATTTCTATATTTACTGCCTATCATTCATGTGATGTCTAGCACAAGCACCTATATTTCTTTGTAAGTGCTTCTCAAGTTTCAGTAATCCTTGCACAAACCATTTTAATCAAATTATGGAACTGTAATGTATTTGAAATATTTATATGTTCTGCTACAACTACTTTATATCCATGAAATATATTAACCTTAGATGTTCCTATAAGAAAAAAGAACAGCCCATAGTGTTCTAGTTCCTCGCTGAAAGATTTTTATCCTATTTTTTGATGGTATATGTTTTATTTCCTGACATGAGCTAAGGCGAAATTCTCATATATCCAGGGTGACTTCTCAGTTGTTCTGGATTATCAGCACTTCTCAGGTACTAGAGTTGTTCTGGATCTAGCCGAAACACCATCAAACCTTTTTAGAGTACGTATTCTGTTCCCTCTCAGGGTCCATTTGTATTAATACCTATAAACTATTACTTATTATTTACTACAACGATGGTTAACAAGCATTTGTATAGTACATGCATACAAACTCAAAATTAACATGCCTCAATTGTTTATGGTTTTAGGCTGGTTATCAAGAAACACTCTAAAGCTTCGTTATTATGGACATTCGTCATTATCGTAGTTGGATGTATAATAGACTTTTACCAGACCGAAAGGGTTATACAGATGAGTTTCTAATAGGGTTGGAATGGTTTATTCACTTTGCATGCCAACAACCTATATTTTTGAGTGAGAAGAAATTAGGTGTCCTTGTTTCAAGTGCAAAAACACAAAGTACTTGACTGTAGAGGAAGTAAAGGTACATCTTTATAAAAAGGTTTCAAACCTGACTACTGGTATTGGACAGAACATGGAGAAATTGAACCAATAGTGAATTATGGTGTTAATCAAATGCAATTTGCTGGTTCAAGTACTGCTCAATTTAGTGCTTCTAGTGGTGATCAATTGAATATAATGAGCCAACCGATAGATACGAAGCCATGATTTTTGATGCTGCTGGTCCGAATTTTGGAGATGTTTATAATAGCAATGTGGATGCTTTTCAGAATAGAGATGCTCCAAATTATGTGGAGGAGCCTCCAAATAGAGAGGCTGAAAAGTTTTACGAGATGTTGCATGCAGCACAGCGGCCGCTCTGGTCAGGTTGTACTAATCACTCAGAGTTGTCAGTTGCTGTTAGAATGATGAGTATCAAGTCTGATAACAATATATCTCAGCATTGTTTTAATCAATTTGCGGGGCTTATGAAAGAAATATGTCCTTCCGGTAACTTAATACCTCCTGACTTCTATAAGACAAAGAGTTTAGTTTCGAAGCTTGGCCTATCTGCTAACAAAATAGACTGTTGCTCTAATGGATGTATGTTATATTACAAGGATGATGAGTCTTTAACTGATTGCAAGTTCTGTGGTCATCCTCGATACAAACCAGGTAGGATGGGAAGTGGGAATCACAGTCAAGTATCTTATAAGAGGATGCATTATTTGCCACTTATCCCTAGACTTAAGAGGCTTTACGCCTCGAACAGGTCGGCTGGGCACATGAGATGGCATTATGAGAATAGACGAGAACAGGATGTTTTGTGCCATCCATCAGATGGAGAAGCATGGAAACATTTTGATCGTACATATCCTGAGTTTGCATTAGAGCCAAGAAATGTTAGACTTGGGTTATGTGCTGATGGCTTTACTCCATACAGTCTCTCTGCTACAGCATACTCCTGTTGGCCAGTAATTGTTACGCCGTACAATCTGCCTCCTGATATGTGTATGACCACTCCATATATGTTTTTAACCTTGCTCATTCCTGGACCGCATAATCCGAAGATCAGGATAGATGTATATTTGCAACCATTGATAGATGAATTAAAAGTTATGTGGAATGAGGGTGTAGTTACTTATGACATTTCAAGAAAGCAAAATTTTCTATTAAGGGCTGCTTTAATGTGGACAATCAATGATTTTCCAGCATATGGCATGCTGTCAGGGTGGAGTACAGCTGGAAATTAGCATGTCCGTATTGTATGGAGAGAACAAAGGCTTTTCGCTTGGAGCATGGGGGTAAAAATACATGGTTTGATTGTCATCGTCAGTTCTTGCCTTTTGATCATGTGTTCAGAAGAAATAAGAATGCCTTCCGAAAAAACAAAATTGATAGATCGGAGCCTCCTCTCAGATTAACAGGTGACCAAGTATGGAAAAAAGTTCGTGGATATCCCAAAATAACTGAAACAGGTCCTTGTAAATATAGTGGATATGGAGAAAGTCATAATTGGACAAAACATAGCATATTTTGGGAATTACCATATTGGAAAACGAATTTAATCCGACACAATTTAGATGTCATGCACATAGAAAAAAATGTGTTTGACAATATTTTCAACACTGTTATGGATGTAAAAAACAAAACAAAGGATAATGTTAAATCAAGAATGGATTTGAAAGAGCATTGTAGGCGGCGAGATTTGGAGCTCTATGAGTTACCTAATGGAAAGGTGGTGAAACCAAAAGCAAATTATAGCTTTACACTAGACCAAAAAAGAGTTGTTTGTGAATGGATAAGAGGATTGAAAATGCCCGATGGATATGCTTCAAATCTAGGTAGATGTGTAGATATGAACGAAGGCAAGTTATGTGGTATGAAGAGTCATGATTGTCATGTATTATGGAACGTTTGTTGCCTATTGCATTTATTGCATTACCGGAACCAATATGGAAGCCTCTTACTGAGTTGAGTATATTCTTTAGAGACTTATGCTCAACTATGCTGCGGGTGAAGGATTTGGTACAAATGGAACACAATATCCCTATCATCTTATGTAAGTTGGAACGTATATTTCCACCTAGTTTCTTTGACTCAATGGAACATTTACCTATTCACCTACCATATGAAGCACGAGTAGGTGGACCCATTCAATACAGATGGATGTATCCCTTTGAGAGGTAAAGAATAATATTTCTATATTTGTTTCAAATCTTTATCCACATAATCTCTCATATATCACATGTGCTAACATACAATGCTATGTTCTTAGGTTCCTTAATAAGTTGAAAAAAATGGTCAAAAATAAAGCTCGCGTTGAGGGCTCTATATGTGAGGCATACTTATCACAAGAGACTTCTTACTTCTGTTCATATTATTTTGAGCCTCACATACATGCTATGGGCATTGGAGCTAATCGAAATGATGGTAGGGAAGAGTTTGAAAAAGGCTCCAACCAACTCTTTCAATATTCAGTCAGTTTGGCCACCCATCTGGTCAATGTAGAACACGGTATTTGACTGATGCAGAGCTTACTGTTGCAACATTACATATATTATTAAATTGTGATGAAGTGAAGCCATATCTGGAGTAAGTGTCACATCCTCCTTAACTTTATAAAAACTTTATATTCAATCAATGAATCCAATAAAACTAATATTTTATGGTATTTTAGTATGTTTGTGCAGTTTGTGCGTGCTTCCACACCTGGATGTCTTAGTGATGCTCAGATAGATGCACTAATTGAGGCTTCATTTGTATCATGGTTCAAAGATTATGTAAGCTTTAAATTCTTATGCAAATTGAAATAATTTGTTCATATGAAACATAAGTCTAATATATTGTTTTTGTAATATATGATTAGGTGCACAATCCATGTAGTATGAAACAAAATCAACACTGGAATGACTTAGCGTGGGGTCCTATGAGAGTAGTAAAAACATGGCCCATGTATTTCATTGGTGGATTCAAATTCCACACACACGCATATAGTGAGGGCAAAAAAACAATCAATAGTGGAGTATGTGTTAAGAGCAGAGGACATGGTGATAATGAAAGTGACTTCTATGGTATTCTTAAGGAGGTGGTGGAGTTACAGTACCCAGGACAAGGTGATAAAAGTGATGCTATTTTATTGTGAATGGTTTGATCCTATAAAAAATCGGGGGATGAAAGTGCACAAACAATATGATATTATTGAGATTCGACATCATAGAAGGTATGCAAAGTTTGATCCATTCATTCTTCCCCAACATGTGGTGCAAGTATATTATGTACCTTATCCTGGGAGGATAAGAGATAAGGTAGAGTGGTGGGTGGTGATCAAGACAAGACCGAGAGGTCGAGTAGATAAAGACCACACTTTGGAGCCTGCTTTTCAAGACGAGGAAATTTCTCGAGTCAATGCAATAGATGATAATGAGGCCATTGAAAATTTACGAGATAGTGAAGGATTATTTGAGGAGGTTGATGCATATCTTGAAGGCACCATTGATAATGAAGAAAAGAAGATGAAGAAGAAGTTGAAGGAGAGGAAGAAGAAGAACAAGAGGAAGAAGAGGAACAAGAGGAAGAAGATGAGGAAGAAGAATATTCACTAATGAAGATGATTCAGATCGAGAATAGATGATAACCTGTTTTGTCAATAGCTTCTACATAATTTCTTTACTTTTTTTGTCAATAGATGATAACTTGTTTATATATATGCTTATTTAATATTTTGAAATTTGTTTTGTTTTATATTTACATTATTGTGCATCTATAGATGTCATCTTCAGATCGAGTTGTGAAGGGGAAGGGAAAGTTATCTACTACTCGGTTAAAGAAGACTCACGCAAAAAAAAACAACCACCACAAATTTAATAGTACCCTCAACCACCATGGCCCCCCAGATGCTTCACTCGCCACTATCTGTTACTGTCACACCATCTTCCTCTCCCATTTCACCACCCTCTTCAACCATGCCATCTCCTTTCCCTCCTATTCCACCATCTCTCTACTATGCCATCTCCTTTCCCTTCTATTCCACCACATCTCCCTACTATGATCTCAGGGACTTTTACTACTGAACCACCTGGTTCCATTCCACCTTCCATTCCCACCACTTTCACTACCCCACCCTCTTCCTCTACTATGCCACCATCACTTTATTTTTCATACCCAAATACCATACCACACACACCTAGCCCTACTTACAGCCCTTCCTCTTCTCATACTGTGGTGCCACCTGGGCAATCACCGCCAGTCCAACCTGTGCATACTTCTACCACAACTTCTAGCCAGGAGGGCTTGCACACACAAACATCAGAGAGGGCACCATTAATTCCAAGTGGCTATGGGTAAAACTATATAACATTTAGATCATTATACTATTTTATTCCATTAAAATGAATATATGTGATTGTTTGATTATTTTTAATATGTACAGTTTCAATGACGACCACATGGTGACCCATGCTTTGGTTGAAATCCTTAAGAGCAAGTATGACGGTCCTCACTCTTCATGGAAGAAGATTCCAAAAGGACACGAGACATGTGGTTTCGTGAGTTTGAGGTAACAATATTTTTTTTACTTGAGTTTGGTTTCAAAACATGCTCAACAATTTTATGATACACATATTAGTAGATGATTAATTTGAATCTGAACCAAGAGAAATTTCCAAAATTCAATTCTCAATATTTTTTTCTCTTTTTTTGAGAAATCAACCCTGGATGATCCAATCTGTACTTGACCCATGTCCAGCCCTACATAAAACTTCAATAAGTGCTGATTATTGGAGTTGAACTTAGAACCACCCTTGTGCCAAAGACAGTGCCCATTCAGAACAGAGGAACCATTTCACAGGAGAGGAGTGAAGCATGTCTGGACAAACGCATTGCCTTGGTGACCATGGCACGGGGATGCTGTCCTATAAGAATTGATGGCTTTCTTGAATGACCCAGAAGGATTATGTCATTGGTATGAGAAATAGGACCACAAGAACATCTTATATCAAAACATATTCTCTTTGACTGGCCCAATGGAAATTATGTTCGTTGGCATCTTACAGCACTTCATAGGGGTAAAAGTGAAACTCTAAGTTTAGGTTTATGCAAGGTTATAAAACTCAATTTAGGTTTCAGTTTTAGCCTTTGACTAGAGTTTCAGTTTCAGCAGTTTCGATGTTCTTATTAACAATGCGCTAAGTATCAAAGTTTCGATGTTCTTAGTTGCTACTGCTCTTCCAACTTTATTCTTTGTCTCATTGATATGAAACCTATGTTTTTCTGTCTATTGGAATCATTCTTGTTATTTATAAATCACTTGTCATACTGAAGATTTTATATCATACAAAATTGGTCTGGTGCTGAAGTGGCAGCATTAATGTAGGGATAAAATCAAAGAGTCTCCAGAATGTCATGTTTTGAGTTATTCATTATTTTTGTCGGTTGTTTATCTTGTTCAAGCATTATGCTTTCTTGATTTAAAGTATCTATGCATTTTGTTGATATTGAATTTTTTTTCTTTTTTTAGAAAAAATTTCAATGGGATCCAGAGGATGAGCACTATATTCGGAGGAATTGGGAGCGTCGTGGTTCAACTCGTCTTGCAGACATTTTAACGAAGCTCGTGAAAATCGTGACCGCAAGCCAGATTGGATTGGAGAGGGTGTATGGCACGAGCTATGGAAATATTGGGATAGTGATGAGTTCAAAGGCAGAAGTCAGAAGAACAAGAAGATCGTGCATCCGATTGCGGTGGATTGGGCTTCCCACTTCACACTGGTGGTTCTATCAGCATTAATGACCATGCAACAAGATTGGTATGTATAATAATTTATTTTGCCTTCTTTTTTTCAACTTATGAATATGTAACAACAAAAGGGTAATCGGGTTCACTGTACCACCTCAAATTCACTGTACCACCTCAAATGTCTATTTTCATGAGTTGATGGACCAGATGCACTAGGATTGCTGATGTATGCTGCATATTGGTATTCATTAGGAAATATTTTTTTTAAGTAGTTAATTTGTTGGGAATTTAATTGAGAAGTTTGTTAGGATTAACTGACTATGACATTGCTTTTCTATAATAGCATATGAGAAGTCTTACCAATGAGAATACAATGAAACAATTGTAGCTAACATGACAAAAGAAGAATTTATGAGTTGTACAATGGGAAAACTCAAAAAGTTTGTTAGGATTAACTGACTATTTGTACATTTTTATTATTTATGTTATTAAATTCTAATTTGGTAATATCTTTTTCTTTACATATATGATGTTCTTATTTTATATAATTTTTTTTTAAAAATTGATAATGTTGTTATGAAATTCAGACAAAGAAGTTGAACCGAGCACCTACATTAGATGAGCTCTTCAGACACACCCATCAAAGAAAAGGATGGTAATCAGTGGGTAAATAAAAAGGCAGAGACATCACATGTAAGTATTTAAAAAACTCTACTTTAATTCATATATTTATACTTTTTGTATGTTTAACTAATTGTATCTAATATCTTTTTTAGAATAATTTTATACAGAAGTGGCAAGAGGTGGAATCAAGTCAAAGCTCAACCGAAGAGGATGGTGCAGAATCATCACAGCAGCAGCCTCAGCCCTCCATGATGCATGTATGGAAAGATACAGTTGGAGTCAATAAGGGACGAATTTATGGACTTGGATCCCAGGCTTGCTTGCTGACAGGCTCCTCATCTTCTAGCCGCACATCCTCACGAGTTTCCGAGGAGTGGATTCAGGAGCGGGAGAGGATTTATAATATGTTTCAGACTGTATCTTCCAGAAATGAGGAGTTAGCTACTCGAAATGAGGAGTTAGCTAATCAAAACAGTCAATTAGCATCTCAAAACAATGAGCTATCTGCCCGGATTTCCCGTACTGAGGAGTTTATGCATCTTATGATGGAAAAGATGCAGGTTAATCCATCTACAGTTTCAGCACCATCTCCAGCTGCTACCTCTGCAAATGATGGTGATTGCGATAACGTCGATGATGATGATGATGATGATGATGATCACGAGGAGGATTTATAATTTTCCTTTTTTTCTATAATTGGAATGATACTTGTTTGTGATACTTTTTTCTTTTGTTATGAAACTTTGGATATGATGATGACACTTGTACAACTTTTTTGAACTTATTTGTTATGAGCTTGTTATGAACTTGTTATGAACTTGGATATGAGCTTGTTATGAGTTTGTCATAACTTCTTCTGTTATGAGCTTGTTATGAACTTGGATATGATAAACTTGCTATAAAGTATTTTGAGCTTGTTATGAGTTTGTTATGTTATGAATCCTTGGATATGATGAAATTTGTGAATAATTTGTATATATATAATCAGGTGTATTTAAAAAAAGCTATTTTGCAAGGGTCTCCTCGCAAATTTTTTCTCGCAAAATACCTCGGAAAATCCCTCGAAAAATCCCTTGGAAATTTTTTCTCGAAAAATCCCTCGGAAAATCCCTCGGAAATTTTCCCTCGGAAAATCCCTCGAAATTTTCCCTCGGAAAATCCCTCGGAAAATCCCTCGGAATATCCTCAAAAATATTCCCTCGGAAAATCCCTCGGTAAATTGCCCTCGGAAACTCCCTCGGAAAGTTTCCCTCGGCAAATCCCTCGGTAAATTGTCCTCGGAAATTCCCTCGGAAAATCCCTCGAAATATTGTCCTCGGAAATTCCCTCGGAACATTTCCCTCGGAAAATCTATCGGAAAATCCCTCGGAAAAGCCCTCGGAACTTTTCCCCCGAAAAATCCCTCGGCAAATCCCTCGGCAAATCCCTCGGAACGTTTCCCTCGAAAAATCCCTCGGAAAATTCCTCGAAACATTTCCCTCGGAAAATCCGTCGGATATTTCCAAGGGATAAATTCCCTCGGCAAATCCCTCGGAAATATTCCCTCGGAAAAATTTTCCGAGGAGGGTTTTTCCGACAACTATTTATCCGTCGGAAATCCGTCGGAAATATAAATTTCCGACGGATTTTTCCCTTCTCCCTCGCAAATTCCCTCGCAAATGACCCTTTTTCTTGTAGTGAAATATTTGAAAAATAGTTTTAGCACTCAATCAACTCCAAGAAAATATTCACGACACATAGAGGCTAAATAAAACTTTATAGAATAAAGATTTGATTGCGAAGATTGTAAAAATAATTTGTAAAATAATTAAATCCAATTCAAGATACAAATATAATTAAACTTGAAAGTCATTTATCAAGTGAAACCGTCCAAATAAAATACATAAAAATCATCCAGTGATTACTAAATCCAAATCCTTTGGAAAAATAATTTAATCGCTCCAAACCTTTTGAAAACAATTTAAATTGCAAAGCATATCTATAAAATTAATACATTACCTTTCATTTTGAATCATAATTTACCTTGGGTTGAAGTAACACCATCTTCTTGATGATTCATCTGAAATTCATTTAACTCAACCACAAGATCATTAGTATCATACTTAATTGTTTTGTAGTCATCAAAATCAATATAAGACCAACAATCTCTCCCTTTTTGATGATGACAAAACTATTAAGTATACAATAAAAATAAAAAATTTAATCATTCCAATCCTTGATAATTTGAAGTATAAGACGGAGCGTGCCAAAATTTAGCGTATCATACCGAAACTCTAAATTTCAAGAACACTTAAGATATGATATTTTAAAAATACATTGCATAACTCCCTCTTTAGTTTTGAATATATGCATTGTTTTGAAATATCATGATGTATACATTTATCTCATGATATGCTATTCTCTTTCCTTTTAAATGCATGTTTTTCTTTCCTTTTAAAATACCACAATGCATGCTATTCTCTTCTATGAATGCTATTATCTCTCATAAATGAAATATATGATATTCTCCCCTATGATTGAATTCTCTCCCATAATTGAACTGCATGCTATTCTCTCGCCTTTTTGTCATCAATCAAAAAGAGATGAAGAATGTGCACAATTTTTTGTTTGTCTTTTCTTCAATAGTAACAAGGAGTAGTATAACTAAAGCATAAAGAGATTCAATATTTAATAACAATCATCATTCATAATTCTTGAATATCACTTTTTTATACCAATTAAAAAATTAGGATCAAAATATCATTTTTTCATATCAGAGCAGGGTAGCATGTTTTATAGTTTGATACCAAAAATAAAATATTTAGATCATTGCATCATATAAGAGTTGATATCAATTAAGAAATTTAATATTCAATACATCAAACAGTTTCATACATCAAAGCACTTATCATAATAACACATTTAATACTCAATACATTACAGTGCTTAATGCTCAAAGTATCTAATTATTCAAATAAATTCATTCTCCCCTTACTAATTTAAAAATATGGGGATACAATGTTAATGGATACCAAAAAAAAATGTTTGATTTCATATATGCTCACATTGTTCTCCCCCTAAATATTTAAATTTGATCTATATGCAATAAGAGTTTCATGCCACAAATAATACCAATATCATATAATCCAAGCATTTTATAAATGTATCATGCTAATCTCAATACATAGATATTTTAGCAATTACCACATATCACATAAGATATTTTGTATCAATTCTATCAAGTCCTTTTCATTTCACACAAAATAATTGATTATAAGATATGATCAAGAAATGATACCAATTTAAAAATATGCATTTAATGATCCAAGACTTTACAATAGAATCATGTCAAGCAAGGAGTATACAAATCAAACTGATATCAATAGTTGTTGATACTAATTGTAGTCGATCATGCTTCTATAAAATTTTAAATTAATAATTTCATCAGTACCATTAGAATCTAGTCTACATGATGAGCTTGTAGGGGTACCGATACATTTGAATTTCTCCATGCCAAATTTCTTCAAGATTTTCTTGATGTACATGGATTGGCTTATGAAGATTCCCTTCTTTGATTGCTTGATTTGAAGTCTGAGAATATAATTGAATTCACCCATCATGCTCATCTCGAACTCTTCTGTATAAACTTAGCAAAGTCTTGGCACAAGGTATCATTAGTAGTATCGAATATAATATCATCAATAGAAATTTGCACTATCAACATATCATTATTTTCTCTTTTAATAAATAATGATGCATCAACATTTTCTCTAATAAATTTATTGCTAATTAAGAACTTAATAAGTGTATCATACCATGTCCAAGGTACATGTCTCAAACAATATAAAGCTTTGTTCAATATGAATACATGGTTTGGAAACATAAGAATTTTGAACCCGGATGGTTGATCAACAAACATTTGTTTAGCAATATATTCATTAAGGAAAGTGCTCTCAACATTCATTTAATATAATCATACAAGATGTGAAATGCAAGGAGTGATCTAATAGTTTCTAATTTATCAACAGGAATATAAGATTCATCAAAATCAATATCAATTTCTGATTATATTTCATAGCTATCAGTCTTGCTTTATCTCTAATAAAATTATCATGCTCATCCAATTAGTTTCTAAATATTTATTTAGTTTTAATAATTAGATTATGTGATCTACTAACTAGTGTCCATTATCATGCATGCCATTTAGGTTCTATATAAGGAACAAAAACTAAATTATTGCATGCATCCCTAAACGATGATCTAGTCTTAATATCATAAGATGGATCACTTAACATTAACTCTTAGGGTAATTATGGACATACCTTTATTCTCTTTCAAATTCAGCATTACCTTGAGGTTCATCATGTTCAATTTTTTTCTCTTCCAAGGTGAGTTATTTGATTGAATCATCAATTTTATCTGCATCATTTGAAAGTCTTTCTCTTCCTTGATGGAAGATCATTAGATTCATCGAATATAACTTGAATTAAAGGTTCTATCATTTCTTTCATTAACAAAATTCTCAAAGTGATGGTTTTCAAATTTCTTTCTATGAATACTTCTAATAGATGAAACAGGAAAACTTTTTTTATTTGAAATGCTTTTAAAGAATTTTGAAATGCAGGAAAAGCTTTATCTTTGTTAGCTAAGAATAAAATCAATGTAAATTGAGAAAATCATCAATAATTATAATTCCATATGCAAAGGTTCTAACAGTCTAGAAGTTGAAATCATATTTTTAGACTTGAAAGAAATTCTGGTTTGTTTTTCAAAACTTGCATGCATCACAAATCTTATCTTTTTCAAATTCAATTTTGGCAAACATTTAACCAAATCCTTTTTGAATAATTTAGAAAGAGAATCCATGCTAACATAAGCAAGTCTACGATGTCATAACTAGATTTACCAATTTTAGCATTTATGACAACTAGACAATCAAAACTATGGTCATTCAAATCAACAATATAAACATTTCTAAACATATGACCAATAAATTTCATGCAATTATCAGCCGGGTTAATAACTATGCAAAGAGATAATTCAAAATACCTTTAAAATCTTTTTCACAAAACTGGATAATGTTAAGCAAGTTATAATTCAATCCATTTATATGCAGGATATTGTCAATAAAAGTAGAGGGAGTGATACCAATTTTATCAATAACAACAATTTTACTTTGGTCATTATCTTTAAGATAACCACTCCCATCATTACATCCAAAGTGATGAAATGAGATTCATCACCCATCATGTGTCTTGAGCACCCGCTATCAAAGTATCATTTTATTTTTGCTCCATGGGTTGCAAGACACACCTGCATCCAAAATATCAAGTCTTGCTTCTAGGTACCCAAGCCTTCTTGGGTCCTTTAAGGTTAGTCAAGATGGTTCATTTGGAACCCAAATCTTTTAACATTATTGCAAGAATGTAAATGTACAAGAATAATCTTTGTGACCTTTAATTCCACATTTAAAACATGTAATATTAGAAAAATCATTTTGAGGAACAAGAATTTTTTCAAAGCTTTTGTTTCTTTAAAGGATTATATCCTAAGCCTGCCTTATCAAAACTGTTTTTTGATTTTCAAGAATCATATTAAGTTTGGTTGAGCTAAGGTAAATTTTTCAACAATGCGTTTAAGCTTTTCAACTTCATTTTTTAAATTCATGTTTTCTTGTGATAAAGAGTCATTTTCTTTTAAAATCTTTTTCTTTTCCAAAGTTAAGTTTCTAGCTAGATTTTTCAAATCTTTATACTTAGAACTAAGTTTGCAAAATCATCTATCAATTCATAAAATGCACCATGCAATTCATCAAAAGTAAAATCATCTAAAATACTAGGACTTACCTCATTATCATTGGCCATGAAGCAAATATTTGCTTTTTCATTTTCCTCTTCTTCTTCTTCTTCGGAGCTTGATGTATCACTATCGCTCCAAGTGGCTACCATAGCTTTCTTCTTAAATTTTTTGGAACCTTTCTTTAGATATGGACAATCTGGCTTGTAGTGTCCCTGCTCATTGCATCCATAACAATTATTTCATTTTCTTTTTCATAGCTTGACTCTCCTTTCATTAATGCCCTTTTTCTTCCATCAAATTTCTTTCTCATAAATTTCTTAAATTTTCTTGTAATGAGAGCTATATCATTATCTTCATCACTTGATCTCTTAATCTCATCCTTTTGGGCAGCACACTTTAGTGCTATAAATCTCTTATTTTTATTTTTGGACTCTTCTTCATCAAGATGTTGACTTTGTTGAAGCTCATGAGTCATCAGCGATCCAATCAATTCTTCAAGAGATAGAATGTTTAGATCCTTGGCTTCTTGTATTGCAGTGACTTTGGCCTCCCAAGACCTAGGCAAGGATCTCAATACTTTGCTCACAAGATCAACATTAGTGTAGTATTTTTAAAGACTTTTTAGCCCATTAATAATATCAGTAAATCTTGTGAACATATCAGAAATACTTTCATAAGATTTCATTTTAAACAGTTCATATTTATGAACAACCATATTAATTTTAGATTCTTTTACTTGATTGGTATCCTCATGAGTAACTTCTAATCTATCCTAAATTTTTTTAGCAGATATGCATGTAGAAATACGATTAAATTCATTTGCATCTAAAGAGCAATATAAAATATTCATGGCTTTAGCATTTAGCTGAGCCATTTTTTTATCATGCACATCCCATTCCGTTTTCGGTTTGGAAACAATAATATCATCAGATTTAATAGTGGGTGTGTGAGGTCCATTGACTATGATGCTCCATAAATCATAATCAAGTGCTTGAATAAATATTTTCATTCGTGCTTTCCAATAAGTGTAATTAGTACCATTAAATAGTGGTGGTCTATTGAAAGATTGTCCCTCACTCAATATGGAACTCATTTGGGTTGTTATGATCTTTGGCTCAAAGCATTTTAAGGCTTAAAATCAAGAGCACATGCTCTGATACCAATTGTTGCCCAGATATAGCAACCCAGGAGGGGGGTGAATTGGGTTTCTCAAAAATTAACTAGACTAATTAGCAAGTATGTGCAATTAAATTTTCTTTCACAAATAAGCTAAGTATAGTGCAGTGAAGATAATATGCAAGCAACACAATAAAGAGCACAATCAGACACAACGGATTTATAGTGGTTCGGTGCCAACCTGCACCTACATCCACTCCCCAAGAACACCTTGGGAATTTCACTATCACCACTAGCCTACCTGACTAGCAAACTTGTTTATGGGCACAAGCAATCAAGCCTTACACACTAGCCCTCCAAGCTAGTCTTCTTATTTATGGGTACAAGGGGACCTTACACTCTAGCCTTCCGGGCTAGCACACTTGTTTACGGGCACAAGCAAGCCTTACAATATCAAGCACAAGTAATATAATGTTTGATACAAGATGCTCTTAATAAATGAGCAATATTCAACAAGAAATACTTATCAAATTTGAAGAATACTTCTCAAGATGGCTTCTTCCTTTGAGCACATCGGAGCACCAATGAAGCCTTTGATTGAAGCTTGAATGCTCTTCAAAGAATGGTTGTTGGAGCTTGAATCACCATGCCAAGAATAAAAAATACATGCACTTTGGTGGCTTTGAAACAATGAATGTAACTCTCCAATAAACCTCTCTTACAAACAATAAATCCCTCTTTCAAATGATTCTTTTCACAAGATTTTCAACAAGATTTTAACTCTATTTTTCACATGATTTTTCACTCTTTTTCTCTTTCTTTTTTTCTTCTATTTTCTTCCCTCTTTCTTGCTCACAAAATAACTAATCAATAGCTCAATATATAGAAGAAGAAAAATTATAGCCATTGCACATTACTGTTGTGAAATAGAGGAAATATAGCCATTGTGAAATATAAAGAAATCCGATCAAGAGAAGTTCCAAAAAATCCAACAAGTGAAATCTCGTTCAGTAAAAATCAGTGGCAAGGGGAGCATTAGCATTCCAAAACACAAAAATCGCCATTCCAAAATGTAAAACAGAGAACTAGCCGAGAGATTCAAAAGATGGCATTCCAATTTGTTGAAATCAGCATTCCAAAATTGAAACAGAGAGCTAGCCGATAGATTCAAAATGATGGCATTCCAACTTTGTGAAATCGGCATTCCAAAACTCACAAAGTAGCATCCTAATAAAAGTTGGCAGGGAGCTAACAGAGGCCATTCCAAAATTAGAATTCCAAACATTAAAATCAGCAGCAAGTTGGAATTGAAATCAAGGAGCCAAAGAGCGTTTGAAAATTGGTATGCCAAAATCAAGTAACAGGCATTCCAACTTTTAAATCAACAGAGAGCATTTGAGAATTGGAATTCCAAAATTGATTAACAGGGAGCCGGCTGAAGATGTTTTGAAATTGGAATTTCAAAAATAAGTAACAGGCAGCCGTGAGGTTATGAAAATTAGAATGCCAAAAGACAAGTTGGCATTCCAATAAAAAGGCTCTTAAACTTCCAATAGGTCATTAAAAAATCTGGCAGCCCAACACAAAATTTCAGTCATCCAATAAATATTTAAAAAATAGTTTTAGCACTCAATCAACTCCAAAAAATATTCACGACACGTAGAAGCTAAATAAAACTTTATAGAATAAAGATTTGATTGCGAAGATTGTAAGAATGATTTGTAAAATAATTAAATCCAATTCAAGACAATGCAAATATAATTAAACTTGAAAGTTATTTTGTCAAGTGAATCGTCCAAATATAAAACACATAAAAATCATCCAGTGATTACGAAATCCAAATCCTTTGGAAAAATAATTTAATCGCTCCAAACCTTTTGAAAACAATTTAAATTGCAAAGCATATCTATAAAATTAATACATTACCTTTCATTTTGAATCACAATTTACCTTGGGTTGATGTAATACCATCTTCTTGATGATTCATCTGAAATTTATTTAACTCAACCACAAGATCATTAGTATCATACTTAATTGTTTTATAGTCATCAAAATCAATATAAGGCCAACACTCACCTTCCACATGGGATGGATGTGGTTTGTTGGGTGATGGTTATCCCCTCACGTGGAGGGAGCCACCCAACAATTGGTACCATGGTTTTTTCGTCCACATGATGTAGAATGTTAAATCTTTGTACTGATAAAACTCTTGTCATCCCACACTAACAAAGTCATAGCAAGCTTGGAGTTTATAACATTTCTTTCAATTTACAGTTGGTAAGTTACATGGTCATATAAAAATCGTAGGTCGATTTTCAGAGAGCAATGTTTCACCACCATAAGTGGGCCGTTGTACCAAGAAAAGTAATTATAAAAAACAAACATAACCAGCAAACAACGCCAGTCAAGGAAGCAGCTTGATCAAGCAAATCTCAAAGAGCACAAGAAAAATTCAGTTAGGCATGGCTACCTTTAACTCATTACGTACATGATTCTCCCAAAGTTATGTTTAGCGCATGCAACATGCTGCTATACCACACCCACCCCGTTTGCTGTGATTTTGAAATCTTCAAAGTACTTCTTTCTTTAATGCAGGATACTAGGGGATGAAAGGATGGTCCAAGGAAACCAATAAAAACATAGGATGCTTATTTATCTACAATGTTTTTTATGGGTTCTTACTTCTTACTGTTCCAGAAGGAATCCACAAAAATTTTGTTGTACTTTACTGCAACTGGGCAAACAGCGCAACCGAGTTCAAAAGCACCCCGAGTAGAGCACATATATATCAGTCAATTAATAGACAATAATGGTATGAAATATTAAAAATGCTTAAAGTAAGATAACAGTATAGTATTCAAAACAATGTACTAATTAAATTACTGCAAATACTGACAAAACTACACAAAAGAAAGAAGCTTAGGAAAGTCCTTGACACAAAGGCAGAGAGCTATCAATGACTTAGTCATTATGGAATGACAATTAACTCATACGAATTCTCTTGTGCAAGATAATTATGAAACTTACCACTGTACAAGTCCACTGTGCTCCCCAAAACTTCCTTCTCAAAAGGCCTAATTCCATTAACCACTTCATGTATTTTGGTGCTAAGTTTGAGAGAGAATGCATGTTGGGGCACTCGAAGAATTTTTTCTTTTTTAATATACCGTAATGTAGGAGAGGAATTTATTATGTATTTGGCTACCATCTGAGCAATTAGAAGGGTTTACCCAGCAACCTAAAAAAGAAAAGCAAAGAAAAGAAAATCCCCTTTCTACCACATCCCAACATACGAATATCTGGATGAAGAGTGAACTTGATGTGCAATTATGCATCCACAAATTCAAGCTGGTGCAATTTTCACACAATGCCCCTCTAACATGCTTGAATTGTGAGCTAACATGGATGTGCCCTTCAAGTCCTGCTTTGATTTCACAATGTGTAGAGCACATACCTACAAGGCTAATGTACGTAGATGGTCTGAAAGGGTAATGCACATTGTAGAAGTCCTTGAGTGACCCCAGTTTGATGGAACAAGGTGAAAACAACATTGAGAACCATCAATGCTATATTATTGTTATATTGCATTCGTCTTACGCTACCGAAGTAAATAAGATGTTCTAATAGCTAACAGTAAAGATCAGCTAATTTTAAAGACAAAATTTCTTCAGTGCACAATATTGTTCTTTTCTCTGAATGTATATATCCATGAGGGGCAAAAGAATACAGGTTTCTTATTTTGGTCTAAATGCATAACACTGAAATCTTCAATCAGATTAATTCGGGATGTGTACCACTTTCAGCAACGAAGTATTATTATAGTGATCTAAGCTATATGATATGAAGGACATCTGATAAAGGCCTTCTTAAACACGACAGTGTAATGCTTGCACTAGTAGAAAAAATACTTTTAGCGACCGTCACAGGTGGTCGATAAAAAGTAAAAAGTAGTCGCTAATAGTTTTTAGCGACCGCTTAGCGACCGCCACATGTTGGCCACCAGAAACTCGTCGCTAAAGACTTTTAGCGACCGCCATTGGCGGTCGCTATAGTATTAGCGACCGCTAGATGGGGGGCAGAATTTGACTATTAACGATTGCCTGAAGGGCCTTTAGCGACCGCCTAGGCGGTCGCTAATACTATATTTTTTATTTTTTATTTTATTTTCTGTTCTGATGCATCATTAGTGACATCCTTTGAGCCATTTGCGACCGCCTAGGCGGTCGCTAATACTGGATTTTATTATTTTTCTAATTCATTTTATTTTTGGTTATTGGATTTTTTGTTTGGGTACCTATACCTATTTTATAAAATTATATAAACTAAATATTAAAATTAAATTATACACACACAATAAAGTATAAGCTAATAAAAAAACCATTTATCTATATTAATAAATCTGCAATGTCTTTGATTTCAATCCAAAAAAAAAATAAAAAGATCTAATATAATTTCCTAGAAAAAAACATAAAGAAGACAGTAGTCCCAATGCAGCACCAGTCAATCAACCTGAAAAAAAAAAAATTTATTAGTCAATAAAACATAAATATAATTAAATATAATTATGTAAAATAAATATTAAAAGTGATACAATTCAAAATTTTAAAAATAAAATCATTATGTATGATTCTATATGCCTCGAGTGTTCGATTCACGCTCCGTTTGTTTC
This sequence comes from Calamus simplicifolius, assembly GCA_900491605.1. NCBI lineage: Eukaryota > Viridiplantae > Streptophyta > Magnoliopsida > Arecales > Arecaceae > Calamus > Calamus simplicifolius. Next base: position 124,799 of record UESW01002910.1, read on the forward strand.
TACAGGTCACTAATGGCGTAGAGATCGTGCTCCTCAAGTTTGACGAGCATCGGACTCCGTTTGGGCCGTTAGAGGCTAAGTTCAGTTTTCTAAGTTTTAAGTTTCAACTTAAACGTACATTATCCTATTCCGGATCCTTCGAGTGTCTGATTCACGCGCCGTTTGTTCCTACAAGTCACTAATGGCGTAGAGATCGTGCTCCTCAAGTTTGACGAGCATTGGACCTCGTATGCTGCATTTGGAACCTTAGAGGCAAAGTCACGTTTTTAAGTTTTAAGTTTCAACTTAAACATACATTATCCTATTCCGGGCCCCTCGAGTGTCCGATTCACGCGCCGTTTGTTCCTACAGGTCACTAAGTGTCTCTATTTTAATGTGCATAAAGAATAACAAGAAATTTATAGATACAGCTAAAAATGGAGTACGATACATTCTTCCACATATACTTAGATTATTTAGAAATCAATAAACTTAAAACATATTCATAAACTCATACCCGATTCTGTTCATTTGAGCCTACTAGATCAGGCATGCCCTCACCAACTGACTCATGTCTCACCTGGTGACCACTGCCAGTGTCTAGGGCCTACAATATTACAGTATATGATTAACAACAGAAATAAATAATATATATTTTAAAAGTAATTAAATTAAATTTAAATATAGATGTCTTCAATTATGAACCTGAGTATGAATCGGTGGATCTGAATCATCAGCTATAGGGACACCACTCTGAGCTAGTCGATGCTGTAGCTCCGCCTTAAATGCCTGCACCTGCTCCTGTACCTGAGCCTGCACCTCGGCCTGCATCGCAACCTGCATCCTTACCCGAAGATCCTCGACACGCTCATCCATCTACTGGTGAAGAGACTGGATCAGCTCAGCCACCTCCTCGTCAGTTCGCAGGCATGAGCCCTGGGATGAACTACATCCGGATGACTCTGCTCGCATGATAGTCGAACGTGGTATGCCCGTGCTGTATGTAAGTGTGTATCCGTGCCCATCCTGGCCTATGATGGTGTGGAATATCTCATCCCGCCTAGCAACTACCTGTCGCTCCTCCTCTGGCAGCTTGGCTAATCGAGCCTCAAACTGGGCCTGTGTGCAAGAAAGCAACCAAATTAGAATAGTAAATCAATAAATCTCATAATAGGTTAAAAAAAGTATTGTGTAAAGGTAAATACTTACTACAAGAGCTGCAACCTCAGGATGGTCGAGCCTGCGACTCGCCATCCACACAGACATCCGGTCGGTGGGTGCACCCGCTCACGTAACTGTCGAAGGATAAATCATGTCATCTACATATATGAATACAAACTACGTCAACAATCAAAACACGTATGGTCTAACGTAACAGTTTACCTCGTGCCGGATCTGCGTAACGTGTCGAGTCCCAAGCTTGTGAGTAGGGCCCTGCATCGAGCGATTTTGAGAATTTGCTCTGCCTCTTCCTGCATTCATTTTGGGTCGTGTTTATAAGTTTACACCGAATGTTTCATATGAATTTAACAAAAAATAGGTTGAACTACTCACCCTTGCCTTCTCACTCGACCAGTACCGGACCAACTCAGGCCACTGTGCGGGGAGAATGCCCCTTGGGACTCGCTGAAGAAGGTCTGGGTCGTCCACATTCTTCTCCCAATGCTCTTTCTTTACCTTGTTCTTGTGGTCTTTCCATAACTTTCGACACTTTGCCAAGCAAACTGGACGAAAATCATCAGGACATGACCTCAAATTGTCCTGCGTAGGACAAGAAATTTTAGTAGTCAAGGTGTACTAAATTGACACATCGTATAATAACCTTGAAGCTAAGATAGAACTCAGCGGCTTACCTTAACCTCCCCCCAGAGTCGATCTATCGTATCCTGAGGAAAAGCAGTCCAATCAAGCATAGTCAGGGGAAATCTATGTGGGTCTCGAACCATATGCCCCAACTGGCTGATAAACGGGCGAGCCCCTTCTCCAACTGGGTGAAATGTGTCGTCAAATTGCACATCATAACGGGTACCAGCATTCCATGAAGGAATCCCTCTAGCTGGGCCCCTACCCCTACTGGAAGATGAACTCGTCGTAGTAGAAGCTATAAACAATAAACTTATTAGTTAAATAAAACTAAATTATTTTATATAATTGTTAAACATAAAAATAAAATTATACCAGTATGTGTGGAGGTCGATGCACCAACTGTAGATGGAGAAGGCCCTACTGGCATGGACTGGGGAGATCTAAATCGTGCCGGTGCAGGTGTCGGTGGGTGTCTGTGGATCATGGTCCGTAGGCATCCGTCGACTAGGGTCCCTCGTCGGCGAACGAGCCTGGCTCTGATGTAAAAACTCGTCCATCGTGTGTGGACGCTCTCTCCTCTTACGTCCGGACATATCTTTTTAACGTATCATAAGATAAATAAATTGCAAGTAATAACTAAAACCATTCGTAAACAAAAAGTCAAACATATTCTTAAGCAAAATTGAGAAGGAAAAAAGGAGAACAGTTCACTGGTCATGCAAGTCGATAGTATCTCCTTCAACGGTCTCTCTAACCCAGTTGACATCCTCATCACGTTGAAATATTACATTTTGGTCAAGAACTTGCTGAGCAAATGCATCAATATCTGGCTCATTATCTTCAATTTGATACACCCCCTCCTTGACATTTTAACTGCAACTTGCCAGTTAGGATCCATGGGATCCATAACATAGTAAACTTGCTCAGCTTGCCTGGCCAATATGTAGGGTTCATTACTTACTCGCTCATCTCGATATAACAAATTGTTGAAATTTACCAACGTAAATTGATACTTGTCAACTTTAGTCCCACGGATTGGATCGACCCAGTCACACTTGAATAACAAAAATTTTAATCCGTGACTGTATATAACTTCAATGATATCTTTCAACTGGCCATAATAATAACCTGCATCGACAGAAGGACACCCTAGACCACTATTTTGTGTTGCTCGTTTCTCATCTACTTCTTTGACGCGAAATCGAAACCCATTGACATCACAAGTTGTGTAACGTCGTGCCGTTATAAACGGACCATCAGCCAGTTGGTTCATTTCATCAGTCAAAGTACCTTCACTCGCTCGTCGTAAATTGTACACCTACAGAATTAAAGTAATCATTGAATAAAGCTATGTAAAACTAATATGATAAGAACAAATTGAAGCACATACAACCATATGTACACATACAACCATATCTATACATACATAATTCTTGAACCAATCGTGAAATGATTGAAAATGGGACTGCCGAATTTGATTATCTGTCGCACGAGGCATGTCCCGTTTGAGCTCATCAATGTGTGTCCTATAATGCAGAACAACATGTGTTAATGACAAGCTTGATTGAGTTAGACATAACACGAACAAGTTAAATATATGAATGAGCATTCACTTACTGAATCAACGCCACAACTGATGGAGTGTTAAACAACACGTATCGATGAGCTTGAATCCAGTCGATGTTATCTAGATCAAATGTGTTCCCTCCCCAATAGGACCATCATTAATCCGCAAGGGCCTATCAAGTTTGGTTTCAACATCATTAAGATATGCAGCACAAAAATTAGTACACTCTTCCATTAAATAACCCTTGGCTATTGATGCCTCTGGACGAGCTCTGTTACGCACATACCTTTTAACGTATTCAGGTACCTCTCAATAGGATACATCCACCGAAATTGGACAGGGCCACCAAGCAATGCTTCACCTGTTAAATGTATGGTCAAGTGAACCATTACATCGAAGAATGAAGGTGGAAAGAGTTTCTCCAGATGACACAGTGTTAGCGCAATCCTATCCTGGAGACTTTTCAAATCATTTGTGCGATGGACTCTTGAACACAGTTGTCTGAAGAAGTTACTCACCTCAATCAAGGGCTCAACAACATTCTTAGGTAAACAATTTCGGATTGCAATAGGAATTAATTGTTGAATGAGAATGTGATTGTCATGACTCTTCAAACCTTGTAAAGTCCTTTCTTTCATATTCACACGCTTAGAAATATTAGAACAATAGCCGTCAGGCACCTTGACCCCTTTCAAAATGGAAAGAAATGCCTCCTTCTCATCTTTACTCATCGTGTACTGTGCAGGAGGCATGTATGCCTTGTTAGACTCTGTCAACTGTAAGTGTAGTGGTTTCCGCAAGCCCATTTCCTGCAAATCACGACGTGTATTGGCACTATCTTTGGACTTTCCCTTAACACCGAGAAGGGTCCATAATATATTATCACACACATTTTTCTCAATGTGCATAACATCCAAGTTGTGCCTCAGTAAATTGTCTTTCCAGTACGGTAACTCGTAAAAAATACTTTTCTTCTTCCAGTTATGACTGCGCCTTCTGTTCGCACCAGGAATAGCAGGCAATGGAGGGGCTAACAGATCTTGGAAATCATATACTGTGCGTATTTGCTCTTGTTCAAGTTGTGATAACAAATCAACCCCAGTCATTATTTGTGGTGTTGGACCATATTCTCGAGTGCCATCGAATGACACTTTATCCCTTCTGAACCTATGCAATGGAGGTAAAAAACGTCTGTGACCTGTGTAAGCCCACTTTTTGCCATGTTTTAGCCAGGTTGACTTTTTACTCTGATTGCAACAAGGACAGGCAAATTCCCCTTCGTGCTCCAACCTGACAAATTCGCATATGCCGGGAAGTCATTGATTGTCCATAATAATGCAGCGCGAAGTTTGAACATTTCATTTCCTTCAGAATCAAAAGTCATCACACCTTCGGCCCATAATTCATTCAACTCGTCAATTAAAGGCTGCATATACACGTCAATTTTATCCCCAGGGCCCCTTGGTCCGTCAATAAGAGTGGATAGGATCAGAAAAGGTTGCTTCATACATAACCAAGGAGGAAGATTGTACGGAACCAACACCACTGGCCATGTACTATGAGTTGCCCCGGTCATGGACCTGAAGGGGCTAAAACCATCTGCAGCCAACCCAAGCCGCACACTACGACTATCCAAGGCAAAGTCGGGGTGTTTCTTGTCGAAATCCTTCCATGCCGGGGAGTCCACTGGGTGGGTTAACTTTTCATCCTCCCTACCATGCTCTGCATGCCATCGCATCAATTTAGAAATTTTAGATGACATAAAAAGCCTCTTTAGCCTTGGCTTGAGTGGAAAATATCGCACTTGCTTTACAGCGACAAGCTTCCCACGATTCGAAACACTTCGCGAATTACTCTGACGATTCTGACCAACCCCATCGTCCTTCCACCTTGAAGTTTTACACACAATACACGTATCGAGGTCGGCATTCTCATTTCTAAACAACATACAATTGTTTGGGCATGCATCGAAAGTCTCATATGTGAAGCCTAAGTTTTCAGTTAACTTGCGAGCATGGTAGTAGGACTCAACTAGCTTTGCACCGAATGGGAGCACTTTGTGCAATAGCTGGAGCAGCATGTCGAAGGACGTGTCCGTCCACTGATTCAAAGCCTTCAAGTGTAACAACTCGACAATAAAAGATAATTTACTGAAATTCGTACATCCAGGATACAATTCGGTCTGCGCATCATCCAGAATTTCAAAATACCTTAATGCTTCTTCATCTGCACCCGAGCGAGGATTACTCCCACCCACCCTATCAGTCTCACAGCAACTGTCTTCGGGTGCTAACCCGCATGCAATATCATTTAGCATCACGATCATCGGATCAACTGTCGTAACATCGACCTCCATCTCAACTCTTTCCTCTCTGCAATAAGGAACATAATCTTCCCCATGTCTAGTCCAATTCTTGTAATTCTTCAAAAACCCATTTAGAATCAAATGCTCTCGTACAATATCTCGTGTGTAGTAATAACGGTTCGCACATTTTCTACAGGGACAACTGATGTGCTCACTATCAAATCCATTGGTGAAGGCAATGAACTGCTTAATCCCCTCTATATATTCCCTAGACGTCCTATTTGGCAAATCAATCCAACTCTTATCCATGTCGCTAAGTATTTCTGTGAAAGTATGAATGCTAGCCGCAAATGCACGGACAAATAACTTGCTAGGCAATGCACGGACAAATAAATTAAAAAAAATGAAGATTAGTTTAAAAGAAAAAAGAGTAAAAACTTTCACCGGTTAGAGTCTGCCTCACTAGCTTCACTTGACCTCCTGTGTTCTGAAAAAAGAGGGATTAAATTCAAAATTAAGAATATTTTGATTCATAATTTGTTAGAATATTCAAAGATAATTCAAAAAGAAGCAGCAGAATTTAGTGCCCGAATTTTACCAAGATCATCAATTCGCATACAAAGATAACTCAAATTCATCATCAACCTAAAATCGTCATCAATAATACTATGATGTTGTATAAGGGCAAAATTAGTCCCTTTAAATTTGTTCATGCCTATAATATATAGGTGGCAGCCACGAAATTAATATAACTACCGTATCAAACTTTTTCGATGGCAAAAGGTCACAGCTTTTTTTTCAAAGACCAAACGTAGAAGTAGAGGGAAAAAAAAAGGAAATAGAAGAAAAATAAATTAAAACCCTAAGCAATCAAGAAACTACAAGCGCAATTAGACCAGTCGTATAACATCAACCGGATTTTAACCATAATAACTTGAATCTCGCAAGCGTTTTTGCATCGAGACCCGAAGTTTTTAGAGAATCCAGTACAACAAGATTGAAAAACTAAAAACCTAAGAGCGAAGCGAAAGCCAGAATTTTGGATAGAGAAGAACGAATTTTTGACCAATTAGAACACAAATCTCAACAAGATTTCTTGGATCGAACACAGGCATGACACGCGAAAGCTTCGTCGGAACGCAAGGTACCTCAAAACAAAGCGGAACCAAGCAAGAGAAATCAAAAGAGAGCATAATAAAAGCCGGCAGGACGAGGGAGACAGAGAAGAAGAGGGTCGCACCTCGAATCGGTGATTCGAAGAACAAGGAGTCCAAGAGCCCAAGCAGCGAGATCCCGAGCAAG
>UESW01002910.1:131857-145549 GCA_900491605.1 Calamus simplicifolius
GAAAAGGGGAAAGTGCCTGATTTATAATGGGCATTTGCGACCGCCACGGTGACTGCCTGAAGCGGTCGCTAAAGGTGCCTTCCACGACCCCCTCCCGCGGTCGCACGATTTCTTCTGCGCTAATGGTTCAGCCTCTAGTAGTGAATCTAGAAGCAGGTTGCCAATAGCCTTGATGCATGCAGCTATGGTTCTATGATATTTCTTTTGCAGGCCAAGTTTCTACTACCGCCATCCTCTCATGATTTTGTAATGAAGTCTCTCAACCGAAAATGGAAAGAATATAAGGCACAGTTGAAAATGAAGCACAAGTTGCCGAATATGACCGAGGAGCAGGTAGTTGGTACTTGTCCTCCTGATGTACCCCCTCATCAATGGATGGAGTTGGTTCATTACTGTTCTGAGAGAGGGAACAGGTATCTTATAATTTAATCTTTTAAGATACTATTAAAATATTTGATTTTTATTGTACATTATATATACATGTATGCTTTACTTTCGAATATAACAAGTATATTTACTTAATTTTGTAGACATATTCTAATATTGGTAAAGCTGCACGAGCAGCCCTGTCTGCTCCTCATACATCGAAATCCAAGAGTTATGCACAGTCAGACAAGAGTTCGTATGTTCCTTAATTGTATAAATTTATATTTTTTATATCAAAGCATTTACTTATTATAATGATATATTGTGATACATGTCTACCGTGATACATGTGGAATAAATTAATTTCCTCCAAATAAGTCTAACACCAGAAAATATGTTAGATTACATAAATCATGTGGTATTTTGCCATGGAAATAATTTCCTCCAAGATTAAGGTACTCCAGAGCGGTAGCGAGTCCTATACTCTCTGGTATCGTACCTGATAACTGGTTGTTGTGGACATCCAATACAACTAACCATTGATAATCTGATGGATTGCTCGGCAATGTTCCAGTGAACTTGTTTCCATTTAGATAAACATATTCAACCGAAGCATGACCACAACTTGCACAAAATATCATCCAGTCGCACAATCCCTTCCCATTCTTACAGATGCTATACTATGCTGAAACCTTCCCAAATGCTGATGTTTGCATTTGGTAAAAATTAAACTGATTTGACACCTGGAGTACATAGCTAACGTTAGTAAGTTTTTCATGATCTGTCAAAATAGCAGAATGTGAGCCACTTGGATTCATTTAGCTTGGGTTTCCCTTGCCCAAGATTTAAGCCAACACCTGTCGGATGATGGCCACCATTCTTGGTCTCAAAAAGAGATAGGACACTGTACTGGCAATGTAACGGTCTCAGCTATGAATCAGATGGGGACAAAATTAGATGAGTGATATGACGATGGCTATATCTATAACCTTTTTCTGGTATCTCTTTAGAAAGAAAACATAACTGACTTGATCTAGGATTCTAGTGGGCTACTGATGATGATAAGAGAACAAGCTGAGATCTTTTTCTTGTAGATAAAAATGAAGGATCCATTAATTCAGTTGTATCAGAATTCTTCCATTTGATATCCATCCTACCTGTTTGGTTTATATTGTCATCATTGTGGTCTTTTTGAATCATGCTTGACCATCTTCATTTCCTTCAATTAGAGAAAGAATGCTTCAAAATTCCATATTTCTCGTACCATGCCAAACATAGGAGATTAAAATACATAACTGCACTACTCCATTTCCACCTTTTAGGAATCAGTAAACCTCACTAATCTGATTTTCTTTATAACTGAGAGACAACAATATTTCACAAAAGTATTTCTCTGACATGCTTTTTTTCAGGATAAGACATCCAATAAATAGTTATCTTTTACAACAACAAAATTTGAATATCATTCACTAGTCCCTATGTCCATACTGCATCTTTTTATAGGACATCTTCAAGATATATGGAAAAAGAAGTCCACATTTTGCATAATATAAATCATTCAGATGAATTCTTTGCCACGAATCAGTTTCCAAGAGGGCTAAGAATAGCATCAAAACACAAACCTGAACATTTTGGAATATCCCAAACAGCAACCGATGATGCCGTACAGTCAGAACAAAGATCCTGATTGTTCTCATGATTGACATTCATGGCTAGCATCCAGGCTCCTATTGTAACATCCAGGATCACACATTTGATTCAATATTAACATCATTCACTATATTACCAAAACATCAGATTATCCTATCTGGTAAAAGCTATGTAATCTCGCATGTAACAATATGCTGTCGGTAGAAACATCAATTATCCTATCATAGTTTCCATAACACTATGAGCGAGGGGAGAAACAACAAACGATGATATGGATTGAGTATTCCTTCTATAAGGACGTAGACAACTTGCTTTAGACTAGAACTGAATGTTGTCCACAACTCTCTCCTGATTGAGTTTTAGTACTTCCAGGGAGGGCTCTACTTGCTCTGAACTAGCAGTTACTTGTCAAAGCAGGTTTTGTACTGCATCCACCCACATCTGTTTACTAGTCCAGTTCTCACATTCAAACTCAATTAGTCCTTGAGCTGTTTTCAGGCCAAAATAGCATCTCTCTTCAGCACAATCCCTTTCACGCCCTGGCCATGCTGGAACCTCATCATACACACTATAAACAACACCTGATCATCAAAGATTATTGTCAGAACATTCTGAAGCCTCCAATCTGCAAGCTAAATAAACTAACGCAATGCTAAGCATACAAGGCGAATTCTAGAGCTTACTCTTTTTCTTCTTCGAAAGTGCACCTCCTATGTGTTTGCTTTTAAGCTTTATTATGACTTGAAATTAATTTGAATTGCATCAGCCCCAAAGGTATATGAAAGCATATTGCGATATCTATAATTTTTCTTGTAGATGGATGAGCATGGGCGAGAACCCCGTAAGGTGGAGTTTTACTGGATGACTCATATTCACGATGATGGCACTTTTGTCAGAGATTAGTCGAGAGACTTTTATGTAATTATTTATTACAATTTATTTCATGCAACGATTTTAATTTGATTTTGTTATTCAGTAAGATCTAACTAATTTTTTTAAATTAATACAGGAAAGAGCTACAGCTCTTATTGCTGAACGTGTCGATGACTCTACAGCATCTACGCAGAGTAGTCGCATTGAGGCCGAGGTGTTTACGGAGCTGATGGGGCCGGAGCGCTATGGTCGAGTGAGGGGTTATGGAGTTGGAGTCACCCCCACTCAGATATCTGAGATGAGTAGACGTGCACGTGATGCTACAGATGCTGCAGATGGTGTTCATAAACTTTAGCAGAGATAGAGGAGATGCGACAGAGCTATCGCAGATAGAGCAGCGATGGAGGAGATGCAACAGAGTCGTGACATAGAGCAGCGATGGAGGAGATGCAACGGAGCTGCCGACGATCGTGCAGTGATGGATTTTATGAGAGAGCACATTGAGCGGCTTACATCTATCGTACAGATATTTGTTCCACATCAGGTAAATATATATTTTTAATTATATATTTTTATATTAAATCAATTATTTATCTATTATATTGTAATTGATAGTTGAGCAAATTAAATATTTTTAATTATTCTTATAGGCTCCTAGAGCTCATATCCTCGTGGATAGGGTGACAACTTTCCTCCTGCAGATCATTGACCTCGGCTTTTTTTATTTTATATCTTTCATTTCATGTATTTTTAAATTTTGTTAAATTTATATTGTATCAAACTATCTCTTAGTTGATTGCAGTGAAATTTATATTTGAAATTTTAATTTGGATGTGAAGAATGCAATGTGATTTTATGTTTGTTATGATTGCATTGTATAGATTTAATATAATTTAGATTGCCACAGATTGATCAAGAGAAAATGGTGTATTCTTAATGAGTTTGATATAGTGAGAAACATTATGGGGTAGCAAGTTTCATTGGATTATTTTCACAGCATATTGCCATGGGATTATGCAATATCTTTTGTGCAACGAAAGAAAATCTAGTGTTAGATCCTTTCTAGTGGTTAGATCCTTTCTACTGTACTCAAAGCGTTTCTTGTACTTGGAATAAATTGTAGTCTTGGGTGTTCTAAAAGTTTATATCCTATATTATAGTTCAATCTGGTCCTAGTTTGTTCTTTTAATAGCATGTATGTTCAGAATGATGTTTCAAGTGCTCACTTTGGTGGACAAGTAGTGTTTGGTTCTATACTTCTATTGCTAAAATCTTTGTTATCAAGATATTTTTGAGAAGTGCCGGTGTCATCTGTACACTTTGGTATGCCGTGGTGAGCCAATGAGGGGGGTGACCCAATGTTATTTATGTATCTGCATAGTATTGGTTAAATTGCAGACTTTACCTATGATTTCTATGGACGTGCATCCATATACTGGAGCAAACATCCAGGATTCATGTGTATTTTGGATGCAAGCATGTTGGTGCTGTAGCATAGAGAGGCATCATAATATTTTAGCTAGAATTATTCTGGTTACGAAAAGCATATACTTCATTTCCTCTTTTTTTCAGTAATTTTTTTATGTAATATGTGGTGTGTTTGTGGATTGATGCATAACTGTAAACCATACTGGAACATTTTCAACTTAAAATATGCTTTAACAATATTGAAGAAGGGCTCTTCTAGTGAAAGAGAGTTATGATGAAAAGTCTAAAATAGGTAAATTAGACATTAGAGTAGCTCATAAATGGTCATGTAAATAAGAGTTACTTCTAATGTCCTGGGCATTGCTCCATCTGAACAAAAGTAAGTGGTTGTGTTGTTATCACTATGGTTTCAAGAAAGTGATGAAAAATGAATTGATTTGTATGGATAACAAAAACTTTAGCACAAAAATATTCAATTTAGATTCACTTCACTGGCCTGGGGAGAGGAATTAAGAATACAAAATTAGGTGTTAATGAATTATCTTGCAGTGCTGTGTTTTAAAAGATGTGGATAATGAAGTGTGTCTTATAAAAGTTGACCCATATAAATTGGATGATGATCAGAGCATTTTCGTGGTTCTGAGGGATTAAATGAGGGCCTTGGGAACATGATTTGGGGTCTGTTTGGATGGGAGGGAATGGAGGGGAGGGAAAGGAAAGAGGTAAAAGGTCACAAGTTATCTTGTTTGGGAGGAGGTAAAAGAAAGAGGGGGAAGAGAATGGAGTAACCGGTTCCCCTCCTTTTCCTCCCAGCGAGCGTAAATTTGTTAACCCCCAAATCGGAGGGTAAGCTGGGGGAGGGAAAAGTTTAAGTCATACTTTCTGGGAAGACCAAAATACCCCTTTATTTTCTATTCTTCATTCTTTCACTCCCCCAGTTTATTTCCTATTTTGAAGGGATATAATTGTCACATAACTCTTCCCCTTCTTTTCCTCTCTCTATCCAAACAAGATAATTGATATTACCCTTCCTTTCCCTTTCATCCTTTCGAAACAAGAGAGAAGAGCAACCATTCCTTCCCCTTCCTTTCCTTCCATCCATTTCCTTCTTTTTACTCTCTCCTTCCTTCCCTCCAAAGATCCAAACAAAGCCTAGCTGACATCGTGCTATAAACACCAAAACAAAACTATATATTGCGGCAGGCGTCCAGAAATCTTTCACCTCATCAGTGATTCTGCTGGACCTTTTTGTGCTTGTCAAGATTTTAGTAACAGAGCTTCATGCACTCCTTATTTTAGTTGCACATTATTAAATTCATGATATTCTTAATTTACACATTATTATGCACTCCTTATTTTAGTTGCACATTATTAAATTCATGATATTCTTAATTTACACATTATTTTTGTTATGAAGGTTTGATAATTAATTCATGGTGTGCATTAACTTGGCATATGCTTTTGTCTCACTTTCCTATTGCAGTAGCAAAAACTATCTTATTAATCCATTCAAAGTCCTTGTGTTATGAGGCAGAGCTCCAGTTTTGCTTATAGACATATTAAGGATTATTATAAGAGATTGCAATTAATAATGTGTATTGATAGCTATTTATTGCATAACAGCTACCGCTTGACCCGCTTAAAATTGAGCCATATTTTCGATGCCGACGCTTTTTAAAGCATCGGGACAAAAAAGTAGTCGTGCCAACATTGAGCCATATTTTGATGCTGACGCTTTTTAAAGCATCGAAAAAAAATTAGGCGCGCCAAAGCCGCAATTGAGCCATATTTCTGATGCCGACGCTTTTTAAAGCGTCGGAAAAAAAATAGGCACCCTGCCAATGTGGCTTTTCCCGATGCTTCCAGAAAGTGTCGGTAAATTACTTTTTTAGCATCGTTATTCTTAAATCTCTACGTAGTGTATAGATGTTTTGCTCTCTTGCCGATGTGAACAACATCCTCCTCTAAATAATAAATATTTTAGAGAGACTTTACATCATTGGTGCCCAACAACATAAAGTAGCCAATACCTATCACATTAGCCACTGAAAAGAGATTCCTTTTCATCCCAAGCACATGATAAACACTCTTCAAAGTGATAGGATTAATTTCATTTACAAGAGTAATACTATCCTGCTTTTCTATCATATGGATAGTATTGTTTGCTATGATGATAAGTTCTTTACCATTGTGATCCAGAATAAAAGAGAACTTCAAAATGTCATTGGTGAGATAATGACCATGTCTTGAATCAATGATCCAATCTTCATTAAAGTTAATAGAAGACATGGCATTTACTGTAGTAGTTTGCCACAAAACACTTTCCCTAATTTTCTTTCTTTGGATTGTCTTCCTTCTCGGCAACATTACTCGGCTTTAACTTCATATGGCAATTCTTCTTTATGTGCATGATCATGTTACATTGGAAACATCTTGACCCTTTTCGATTTGTATGATCACTTTTAAATAGAGGTTCCTCACCTTTAGCCTTCTTCTCCTTGCCTTTATCAAAATTTCTTTTTTTAATATGAAATGAGAGCATCTTCCTCTCCCCTAGAAATGGAACATCCTGCCATTTGACAAGCCAAAGACTCCTGACAAGAAAGAAGGTTCTCAAGCTCCATCAAGTATGGCTGCCTTTCCCATTCTTGAATAAAAGTGCAGTATGGAATGTACCTTTTGTCAAGCCCTCCAATAATTAGCCGCTTCATTCGGGACTCCGAAATTAGCTCATCTAGATTCAAAAGTGAAATCTCCAAACAAAAATTCTTTATCTTCAAGAAATACTAAGATATGGAGAGATCACCTTGCTTTGTATTGGTTAACTCATTCTCTTAAAATTGCAACCGAGAAACATTCCTCTTGTTGAACAATTCATCAAGGTACTCCAAATTTTGAAAGCCAATTTACAACCAATAATATGTTCAAACAAATCATGAGAGATCATCCTCTTCAAAATGAATTCTGCCTTAGCATTCATCATCCTCCACTTTTTGAAATCCTTCGCATTTGTTGGAGCTTCCCGACTGTTGCCTCCAATGATCTCCCACAAGTCTTCACCAACAAGATAAGACTCCAAGCAAGTCTTCCATATCTTGTAATTAGAGTTGTTAAGAAGCTTGATGTCAGACTACCACGAATGCCCAGATGATCCATTTTTGGTATATCGCTCTTTTTCACCAAGAAAAGATTACAAGCATTGTTAACTCCCGTGAGGCTTTGATACCATGTGGAGAGAGATGAGCATTGATGAACTACTCACTTTTTAATTAGTGGAAGAAAACACTTCACACTAGTCCAAGACTCGAAACCAAAGAGAAAAAGAGCACCAAAAGATAAAGAGGGCAAAATATTTCATTAATTCATCATCAGCATACAAGATAAAGTTTTTGGTAAGCTTGCACAAGTTAGGGAGATGGAGATTTTTGTTCTTGGAGTAGTTGATAGTAGAGCAAGCATGACACATATTTAATGAAGTTCTTGATCATAGAAAGATGAGAAAAATTAATTGCTTAAGAAAGTGTAAGAGTGCATGGTCAAGCTTATAGGGAATAGATGCAGTGGGTTAATGTTGGTCTTAGGAAAATGTAAGAATGCATGGTTCTGCTTAGGAAATAGATAAAGTAGGTTAACGATAGTAAGGGTTTTTATGAGATTGTGGTCTCCCATACTAGTGCAAGCTCCCAAGTACATTGAAGAACTACTAATATATTTACTAGATAAAATTATTCCAAAAATTTACTTTAATAATTTAACAGAAGAAACCAATCTTTTAACATCTCTTACGTGCTCTTTTTTCTAATTTCATAGCAACACATGAATCTGCTTTCCCTCTATATATAATGCAATCTGATAAAAATATAGTGGAGAATGGTCATGTTGTACTACCATGAGAAACTGTCATTGAATCATATTTGCATCTAATTTGATCTATAATAAGTCCAATTTAAGTTCGAAATGAATTTAACTACGCTAATCATAAAACCATTCTACATTAAAAGTCTCGGTCATCCAAGGCAAACTTGTTGGACAAACAAGGCTTTCCTCAGGCCAACCCTATCTACCTTAGTTTCAGTTTCTTTTAAACACACTTAAACATTCCATGGTAAAACTGGTCCTATGTAAATACATGTTGGCAATAAGGCATGTCTCTCCAACCCAAATATCAGGGACAACAGAATCTTTCCTTAAAAAATGATCCAGCTTTAATACAAACATTAGCTTATGATATTTATAACCAACTTTACAATAGCTACACAAGTGGCCTATTTCTTTGCAATCTCTGCTTGAATAGAAGGGTTTATTTTGATGGTAAAACTTGCAAAACCCATCATACCATTCTAACTGCATGATCTCACACTGGAACGATATTGGGTTGTTGCGACATTCTTCCCTTATAGAATCAAATAGCCAAGACAGAGATCCTTTACATTCTACATGAACTCATCAGTGGAGCATTTTGTGAAGTCATTGACATATAAGTCTGGAGAAATCCATCAGATTAATGGCAGCTACTTCATTTTAGGTCATGTGGCAATTCTTCTTTGCCAAAAATTGATTGATTTCTTGACATTGGTCCCATTACATAAAAATTTGCTTTTCAGCTTTAGGAAAAGAATATTATCATATTGGATGGGAAAGAGATGTGTTATGTGCTTATAACTCAAGTTCACTTGCTACCCATTAACTTTCACTTGAGGCTTTGGGCCACGTAGTTTCAGCCTACTAATGAGGTTAATTGGACCGCTTGGGGTGTTACAAATGGTATCAAAGTCGACCCGAGTATGTGAAAGTTGGTGGGCATAAGGAAATGACTATCCATAAACGGTGCTAGAGTCCCATCATGGCATACCCTTACAGTACCAATGACCCAGTTCGAAGGTAGATTTTGGTTAGCTTGTGGCATGCGATGAGATGTCGCATTATAAGAAGAAAAATTTATGATACCCAAGTTTAGTTCCACATTAATAGGAAAGAAATGTGTAATGTGTTTATAACTCAAGTCCACTTGCTATCCATTAACTTTCACTCAAGTTTTTGAGCCACATGGTTACCAGCAGATGGGCTTGGGGCATTACAAATGGAATTAAAGCCGATCTGAGTGTGCAAAAGTTGGTGGGCATGATGAAAGGGCTACTCATAGAATAATGATAAATTTTTGCCATGGCGTGGAGCTACCCTTGCAGCATCAATGATCCAACTCGTGGTAGATTCTAGCTAGCTTGTAGTGTACGACGAGGACGTCGCATTATAAGATGGTGAGATTATGATACCTCAAGTTTAGTCCCATATTGGATGAAAAAGTAATGTGTTATATACTTATAACTTATGTCCACTTGCTATCCATTAAATTTTACTCAAGTTTTTGGGCTACGTAGTTTCGACCTGCTAACGAGGTTAATTGGGCGAGCGGATGAGCTTGGAGTGTTATAATCACATCAGATAATAAGCCAAAAAGGCAATATAAAGGGAAAAAAATCATTAAACATCAGAAGGTACCATCTTAGCATATTTAGGATTTAAAGGACTTATAACTTAATCAAAAGAAGAAAAGAAAAAGTGAAGCGGGAAAGAAACAAGCTATTGCAAAGAATTTTAAACCCAGCAACAATCTATTCTCAAGATTTTGATGCAATCTAGTCCCCATAAAAGGTTTATTCCATTAATCCATCAAATTTGCAACTGATGCAATATCAACATACAACACCGGTAAAAAAATGTATTCCACATCCAGAATCAAAGGACCTACAATGTATGTACTTCCATTGTAATTATAGGATAGATTTTTTCCATAATTGTTGAATGGTCCCTTAGAGGCGGTCCTTCATGAAGTCATCATCTCTAAGCCTTTGAACTAATTCATGCTTTTATGGCTATATTTAATTTATCAATACTAACCTTATTTGTTATGTACATTACACTTTGCATACTCCTAAATATAAGAAAGAGAGAGGCATAACATCTATAATAAACGGTGCACTTACATGTGCACCATTAAAACAAGGAGAAGAAATTGTCTAATCACAATTTTGGGCCTCTTTTGCTATTTCAAGCCTCCGAAAAATAGAGCACATTGATCAGTCAAGTATATCCCCCACTTGTAAAAGTCTTTGTATACTGCCTATGGTGCAGCAAATCTTACGTAGGCTACCGCCTCTTCTTATTGGTCCACATGCATTTTATATGGCTCGATGCAATAGGATAGGATGAGATAGCAGGGATACCATCTTAAGTTTTGAGCGTGACGTGCATTAATACCCGTTCAACCTTTTTTAAAATTTGTGTGCAGACCAGGGGCGGTGCAGCCATTTTCTGAATAAGTGTTGTAAGTTTCTAACTAGGGTGTCGTAATTTTACAACTGGGTATCGTAATATTTTTTGAGCCTATATCAAAGATCTTACAAGGATGTCATAATTTTATAACTACGGTATCGTAATTTTACAACTAAGGTATCGTATTTTTTTTACCAATATCAAAAGTCTATCCTGGGATGTCGTAATGCTTTGCCTTAATAATTTCTAAATGAGTATTGTAATTTTATAACTATAGTGTTATAATTTTACAACTGGAGTGTTATAAATTTTTTTGGCCGATATCATATTCTTCCTACGATGTCGTAAAGCTGTCTTAATATTTTATACCTAAGGTACCATTATTTTATAACTAAGGTGTTATAATTTTACAACTAGGGTGTCGTAATATTTTTTCTGAAGAAGAAGAAATGACATCCGCATGCCTTTGGAAGAAGCAAAAATGTTATTTTTCATGCATAAAGAGACTGCAGAAGCGACGGGATCATTATAATGAATTCATAAGTGATACGCTATCTCTACTATGCTGTCCCATTGCGTTAAGTCATGTAGGATTCATATGACCAATAAGGAGGAACGATGTAGTCCACGTAGGATTTGCTGCACCGAAGGCAGTGTACAAAGAACCCCCCCCCCCCCCCCACACACACACCTAAGACTTCAAGAAGCCTGTTGGACCTCATGAACCGCCAGTGCTTGTAATCTTGTAGTGTGGTCTTTAGTTCACCAATATGGCAGAACACCATATTTGAACAATGATGGGAAGTTACTAAGCAAAGAAGACACAAGGAGCCACTAATTGTTCTATCCCATATGCTACTTTCCTTATTTTGTTTTATAGTGAAGATTTTAAGGAATAATTAGAGATTTAATGTAATTGTTATTCAATCAGCTTGCCTTTTAAATAACCTTGAATGGCCAACTCAGAGATATATGCAATGATCAACTCTCAATTTTTAAAATTGTGGTTTCAGTATGCTGGCAGCTAGGGGATTGCATTGCTATTAAGGAAAAATTACAAGCTTAGGTGGATAAGTAGATAAACTGTATGCAAACTAATAGTAGATAAGGCTGAAAATTTATAGACATTTTATATACTTGACATGTTATAAGCATTTTGCCTAAGCAAATTTATGATTCCAACCAGTAACCAAAGCTATTCAAGGTGATACATATAGCACATATCATAATGTTGTAAACACTAAAACAAAAGTATGATGAATGACATATTATCAACATCTAAAGAAATTTACGTATTTGGAAGTATGGTAGGAAAGGGTTGAAAAAGAATAGGTTCATGATACAAGAGTTATAAGGAGGCCAAAAACATGAAAAGCCTTGAAGTAAAGAATAATGAATGCTTCAGATGAATGTATGCTATACTAATACATACCATCTTGTACCAAACATATCATATCAATATCGTACTACCTCTTGTCACGGGCTTTCAATCGTACACGCAAGCGCTCCCTATGGCCACTAGGTCCTTGCGTCTACTGGTGATGGCATTAGAAGGTCCCTCTCAGCCTAAACACCACAACAATAAAATAAAACCCCAAGCCAAGTCCCTACACAAGATATACGGGAAGCAAAGCCTTCCCAACCAAAGAACTTTCCACTAACTTTGGATACAATGAAATTTCCCAAAGGCCATACACACTCCTCTCTGTCCCTTACATAGATTACTCAAAGTGCTCGCTCACCTCACTCGATAAAAACTGACCTTGAATGCCTTGCACCCATGCGCGCACTGCTTGTGCGTACTAGCCACGTCCTGCCAATGCCTAAGCCCGCTTGGCTTAGACCTCCGCACGGCCTTGATCTTCGCTGATCAAGCTGTTCACCAACCTCGCGCACCTCCACTGGTCATTGTGTTGGTCTCGTGGATGCTCGGATGATCCAAGAGGAGAGACTCTATATTGATGCATACCAAGTATTGATATATTGAACTAACCCATGTTTCAGGTATACGGACTTGATACCAATATTGTACCAATATAAAATCTAGTACAAAGACAATGAATCTTATTATGAACCATGCATAGATAGGTTATAAGGAAATTTTTGATGTTGACATGATTTTTTTTTTTACTTTGCAATTTAAATAAAATGCAAGCAGATTTTAAAGATGGAAAATAAAAAGTGGCATAAGGACTACAAGCTATTTGGAAAAAAGTTCGAGGTCTAGATGAGAGAGGGGGTTAAATATAACTTTTATTTTAAGATACTTAAATAAGAATTAAACAGCTTAGATTCAAACAAAGGCCGGTAAAGAAACTTTATATATTTCTTTAAGATATTTTTAAAATATAAAGGTTATATTTTAGTGTACGTAACCCATCAAGTTGTAGGCTTTTCATAATAGGACAACTTACGTGTTAAAGTGAGGTCTCTCAATTTAATGCCAAGAAGATCATTTTATATAGTTCTATAAAGAATGCAAACACTTTCTATGAAATAGACTAATCTAACCTCATCATTAAGCATCAATTTGATGCAATATCAATATTTTAAAATGCGATGAGAACTCTGATATTGGAATTGGGACGAAGGAGGAGGAGCAATGTTTTGAAAACCGGATCGAATCGGCCGATCCAATCGGTCCAACCGAGAACCGATCATTGGTTTAGTCCGATTTTATTATTAAAGTTGACTTTTATATGACTCGATAAAAATCAAAAAATCCATTGAACCGGTCGGGTTTCAATTGGCCAACATGGCTTTTAGATTTTTTTAATTTTTCATTTGAATTATATTATATTTTATTATTTTATATTATTAAATTAAAATTTAATTATAATATTATCCGATCTGATCAAATCGGTTCATCCGATCGAATCGATTGATCTGCGACCCAAATGTTAAGCTGATTCATTGTCCGATCCAATTTTCAAAACATTAGGGAGGGGTCATGGTGTTTCGATGGGGAGGATAAAGAGTTTGGTACGAGTAGCAAGGACATGGCCACCGACATTGGCCGGAGTGATGAATTAATTTAATATTATATTATAGATATAATATTAAATTATATCATATTAAACTATTTAAGTCTGGCTCCTTCAT